>VTGD01000125.1:0-140698 GCA_013406985.1 Calonectria crousiana | reverse complement strand
CCCCCCCCCCCCCCCCCCTGTTGGCGAAATCAATGGTTTGGGTATTTCTGCGACTATTTCCCTAGCCCAGCCTCTTTCATGATAAATAACCTATGTATGGTTGGCCGCTGACTAAATTCCGGAAGCCGACCGTCCCAGTTTCCGATACCAAGCCTCTATCTCATTGAGACGATTGCGAATGCTACCACCCACACCAAAACGCATGGCGGCGTTTCACGCAATGTGAACAAACTCGCCCTGCACAATGACGCGGGCCGTCGCATCTCTCCGTCCGTCTCCCACCCGAAGCAGGCACGGCAGGGTCATGAATTCTACCATGGCGCGCGCGGTGCCGCAGGTGCAGTCGGCGTCCCGGAACCGGTCACCCACGACAAACGTGTGCCCGGTCTCGCACGTCTCGAGCGTCCAGCGCGCTCTCTGCGACCCCATCTCGAGCGCCAGCAGGGCTGCGGCCTCGGAAATCTCAAGGAGCTCGTCCTTGGCTGACGCATCGGGTTCCGTCGAGCTCACTCGCTGCAGCGCCTTGAGCAGCTCGCCCCCTACAGCCTGGGCGTTGGCTCGAATAGCTCGCACGTAGCTGTTATTGTTGTTGTCGTCGGGCCCGCTGCGCATGCCTGCTAGGAATCCACTGAATATTTCAGCACGGGTGCCATCGATCCTGTTATTATCGCTCGGTTGCTTCTCGTTCGTGCTGCCGTCTTGTTCTCCTGGAGTGAAGAGCGGGCTTTGTCAGCATACTTGCTCAGGATGTGCTTCAAGACAGGAAACATGGGGGGCAAAATCTCACCCGCATCATTCTGCGCCAGCATCAACAGCTCAATCAAGTGATTGGGGCTCGCGTGACCGGGGCTGCGAGGCTCGCCAAAAGCGCCCAGCCCGCTGGGGCTGCTGAAGAAGCCACGCACGAGGACAGCCCAGCAGACGCCACGCACAAACTTGGGCCAGCCGCGTGTTCTCCCCTGGGCAGCCTCGCGGGCGAGGAACTGGGTCGGGTCGGTCTCGTAGTTGAGGAGGCTGGGATCGGGCCGCGACACAAGAGTGACGAGGTTGCTGATGCGCTGGGCTAGCTGCTGGAAGCTGCTCCGGAACTTGTCGTCGGATATCGGCGTGTAGCCGTCGGTGGCCATGGTCACGGGCATGCTGAGGCGTCGCCTCAGGTTGGTAAATTTGGTCTCAGCCTCCTTCACTCTGTTTTCGTAGAGCTGTTTCTGATGCCCAAGCTCTTCTTGGTGCCGGTGCCGTAAAGCCTCAAGCTCTGCCTGGTGACTGTTCAGTACATGATCTAGCTCCTCCTTGTGCAATGTGTGCATCTGTTTGATCTGGTCAAGACTCTGCTCATGTCTTCCAGAAACATCAAGCATCGCATCCTTTAGTCTGTTAATCTCATCCTCGCGCCTCGCCTGATCCGCTTTCCAAAAGTCGTCCTGCTGCTTCATCTCGAACTGGTGTTTTTGCTTTTCTTCAAAAAAGGCACTCTTCAATTTCATCATTTTGTTCTGGCTTTCCGCCCATTTGTTTTCGTTCTGCTCCCACTTCTCGTCTTTTGTCTTGGCCACTTGCACCAGGCCACGAATATCCTTATCACTTTTGTCCAAGGATGCTCTTAAACTCGCAATTTCAGCCCGTGACTCATGAAGTCGAGTAGCTGCTACGGAGAGAACCCTCGGAATCTGCCTCTTCTCTCCAGGAATTTCCAGCATGCGGCAGAAGTCTTTCAGCGCTCGATAGTCCTCAGGGTTGAAATGGGACATATTTTGATGCTGACTGATGGAAAATAGCTTTGACGGGAGCGAGCCAGTACCAAGTTTCTTCATCCCTGACGAATTACTTTTTCTTGGAGTGGCTGATTCCTTGGTGTCTGAATTTGGTTGGGCCAATATATGATGGCCGTCGTCTTCCCGGTCTGGGGCAGAGGAAGAGATGTTGTCTTCTCTCTGTTGGGTGTCATAATTCACCATCCTGTACGGGGGTTCTTCCCCAGCGGCAGCACTCTCTGGCAATGTATTGTATTTTGCAGGGATTGGTGTATCCGGCAACCTCACACCACTTGATTGATATTCATCTTGAGGCAGAGTGCGAATCGCAGATATTTCTTCCGTCTTCTCTTCATCAGCTGAAACATTCTTGAAGAAAGTCCGCTGAACAGGGTGAAGTTCGGCTAGTGTTTTCCCAACTCTCATAGGAGCATGGGATCCAGCAACGGGAACTCTTTTTATCATCGGGTCTGTTGGTATGGCGGGGCTTTGGGATGATACCAAACTGTTCCCTCCAACGGTGGTGTTAGAATCAATGCTATTGCGATGGACACTCTCAATCTCTGCGTTAGGAACAGTAAGTGTATACACTGCCGGGCGATGTGTGGATAATGAAGAAGCCTGGTCCCGGGCACCTTCAGAAGATGACTGCTTATGCTGGCTTCCCTAGATCCCTGTGAGTTGACATCTTTGACAAATGGCCATCTTCACGAACACGTACGATCCTGAGTATGCGACGAGCGCTCCTTGTACTATTCGAACGTTTGCCCCAAGAGGAGGCTGGATCCATTGCGGAGAGACGAAAAGAACTGAAGTGGCCTCAAAAAGGCCAGAATTACGAAATCTCGGGCAAGCAAAGGCGTTTGCTGCGTCGTTACTGTCTCCAACGCCTTACCGTTGGGAAACCAAAGAATGAGAGAAGTGACAGATTGATCAGGACCAAAGTGAGGGGAAATTCACCCAAAGTGCAGAGCTTAGGTAACTAGGACTTTGGTGGCTGATTTGGCGCAAAGAGGCGTGCCGCTGCGCGGGGTGAAATGTGCGAATGGAGAGAAGTTGGTTGGAAGCTGCAAAATGTGAGACAACACCGTCTTGCCTTTGTTCCAGCTTGAAGATGCCATTTGTAAATGGTCATGTTTCGCCGAGTAAGACATACCAGTGAACATAAAAATTGTGCAAAGTTGGAAAAGCAAGGGCTTCAAAGTCAGGGAACCTGCCAGCATCTTGCATGAAATTTTGACGCTATCCCAAGCCACTCGCACAGCCCGGCAGGCAGCACTTGGTGAGTTCACCAGTGCTACCACATGTCGCGTTCTGTATGGTTTCCAGCTTCGAAGTCACGCCCCCTTTATCATGTAACATTTCTATTGTTTTTTTTTATATCCGCGAGGCGGTAATCATGGGCTAAGAAAATAAGCTTATCACGCGAGTAGACCGATGCGTTTGGGATGAGGACGTAGCCCGTCTATTTTTTGCGTGGCGCAGCCCAAAGATTGTGACAATGCCGTAGTGGTCAGCTGGTAGCGCAAGCCACCTTATGACTGAAGCGATTCTCTGAGTCACACTGGTCCAGGCGAATGAGTTGTTGCAGTGCAAGAACATCCGATGTCTGACAGCCCCTACGAAAAAGCATAATATTATGCTTCATGAATTCTTTTTTTTTTTTTTCTTTTGGAATATCGAGTTTTTAATCAAAGAATTAGCTAGTCATCAGTTGACTGCTGTGAGTGAACGCGCAAAATTTGTTTGATATGTCGTGAGTTATCTTGCTGCGTGACGATATTCTCACCCATTTTGAAAAACCTCTCGTCGCATGGCGATAAGTTGTGGTCGAGATAAGCGCAGCCGAAAGCTGAGGAGATCAATGATGTCAGCGGTCCCGATTGGAGCCATTGGCGTCCTAGGCCCGTTGCTGGGAGCAGATCTTTTAGCATCCTTCTGGGCCCTCCCCCACCATTTATGGCTAGAGACGATGGATCCTTACATGCTAACCAACCACGAACAAGCCTCTTGAAGAATGTGGCTTTGGCTGGAAGTGAAATGAAAGCTGGCACTTAGAGCCGCCATATTTCAATTGAAGAAGAGTCGCGACCGTCAACAAATTTGACCAACTTGGGCCGAGTAGTCGCTCGGCTGCCGATTTGTACTACATCATACACCGTGTGGGCTGCATGGTAGTTAACTAGTGTCAATTATGTTCCAACTTCATTTTTCCAAATATACTAGTTGAACTGCAATTAGCACCGAGGGCCTTCCCCTACAATGAGGTAGAGGAGACGATGCTGTGATGCATCTCCAGATCTTGCTGAAGTGGTTGATAGCTTAAAATGCCATCGGACTTGACTTGATGCGACAAAACGCCAAGCGTATCCAGACCATCTTCCTGTTTTTTGGAAGGCCAGTAAATTTTCAAGAGCTTGATTCTTGTTCCCTTTCCTCTTACGGGCTAGAGAAAATTGTATTCATGTCCTAGTAGAACTCGGCCCATTCTTGGCTTTATTTAGATGGAACCTTGAATGCGCTATATCACAAATCCAAGGTTGGGGGCGCCAAAGGGTTGCCGCCAGGCATGTTTGGGAATGTTTCGCGAACTCTAAATGTCTCTTGCCACTCGCTCTTGGCGAGGTATAAAAGGCCCGACACCGTGATCCAGTCACACTTGATTCCCCCCTCCCGTCTTAATCTTATTTCTAAGTTGTCGAGATCAAATTTCGTCTTCATCCACCTGTTGGAGTTCGGTTTCCCAGCGACCGCGACTTTCCGGCGGGGCCATCCATCAAGGCCATGGCTGCAAAAGGCACAGGGGCCCTCCCAGTGCTAGTATGATTCTTTCTTCTTTTCGGCTTAGCCAAGCTTGGCTGACTCTCCATCATAGATTGGTGGCTGGACGTTAATCGCTGTCGCCGCAGTCGTCATTGCCGCCCGATTATATTTACGCCTGAAGATCCAAGGAAGGCCGTTGATGATGAGCGACTACTTCATCCTTGCTGCGTGGGTTTCCGGTTGCGCGACGACATCTATATGCATTGCCTTAAAAATACTCCATGCCCTGGACCCGGAGGTGGGGACAGACTTTTCCCGCTTCGATGGCAATCATCGAGACATTCAAAAGATTTTGTCGGTGAGTTCTGACCGGTGTGTATTTTTCACCAAAGCAAAAACAGAAAGAGGGCTTGATAACATTCTGATTAGTTATTTTGGCTTAATCTCATCCCGTTCCATCTTTCCATATTTTTATCTAAGGCTGCTCTCTTGTCCATGTACTGGCAGATATTCATGAGTCTCATGAAGAAGAGACTGATCATTCTGTGGGTAACCGCTGCCTATCTATGTGTAGCCTTTGTCATATGCATGGTTATGCCGTATTCCATCTGCCATCCGATCGACAGTATCTGGTAAGCAGTGGATCGATTTCGACGACTGACACTTTTGCAAGAACAATCATTAATCCACTTTTTCAGGTATCCGCTTCCCACAGCGTGTCCGGATTCGGTTGGTGAAATAATAATCAAAGTAACGTGGGGACTCAATGCTTTGGGAAATCTTCTAGGTAAGAAGATGTTTACGGCAGCGATGAGCTAGTGACTGATGTCCCGATCAGTGTTTGTCATCCCGTGGCTTATTTTACCCGAGCTTAAGATTGAGCCGATGCTCAAATTTGGAATTTACTGCACATTTTTGCTTGATGTCATCATGATAGGTTTCACTGTTGTGCGCCTGGTGATGCTGCTAGAAAAGGAGGTGGGGAATTCGGTTCCAATGAGCACCATAGGTAAGTCAGCTGCGACTGTCTCTCGCATTCAGATGTAATAAAACCAAAATACACTAGCTAAACTGGCGCTATAGTTCTATGGACCACACTTGAGTGCGACCTCAGTATCGTTGTCGCTGCTCTGCCATCGCTAGCGCCTTATTTCCTCGCTGCCGCCCGCCGCAAAAGCACCCAGAGATCAACACCGCAAAAAGGATTGTCGGGCAGCCAGCGGTTCTTAGATACTGCATAAGTGTTCTTGAAGAGGGAGAAAGAGCTCGGCTGTATTTTGTAGATCGGGTTGCATTGGGAGCGTTCCAGGAGTTGAGCCTATGTTATTGCCATGGTACCATACAAATGGAGGTTTCAGACAAGCGATACCTACTATTTTCTTTATTAAAATTGAATAGAAGCGAAATAAGACTCACACATAGACAATATAACGTGTCCTATCAACAAATGAGAAACCTTCCAGCCAAATCTGTCTCTATTAAGTATCTATGCCTTGCGAAGCTTGGGTTCAACAAGTTGCTTTCAGCTGTAAAGCCGGATATTTGATTCTGTTGAAATACACTATATGTTGGAGTGGCATTCGTTATATATATCCAATCATCTTCCTGCGGCTGTATATACAGACAATAAAGAACGAGGGGGACAGGTTCAGATAGTATATCTTCAGAGCGGGACCATCTACTCCGTTGTAAGCCCTCCTGTTCGCAGTGTATAATTCTATAACCCCAATTTTCGACACTGACGCTTAGAGATTGTGCTCGCCACGGCCTGTGCATATGTGGTCTATATGTGTTCAAATAAAAGGACTATATCAAGTGAAGAAAAGGCGACGACGTTTGAAGTAGCCCGAGAGAAAAGGGCGGTTGAAACACGCATGTTGCTGTAGCATCAGCGTGATCCGAAATTCGATCTCTGACTACTATGACGTCTGGTTTGCTGGTTAAGAGTCTGGCACTCATTCTTGTTATACAAGTTGTTGCACTGTCACACTTACAGCTAGGTCAGCTACAAAGACCACTTAGGATTGCACAGACTACAACCCAGTAGATCAGATGACTCTAGCTTAGCTTGGCTTTCTATTGTGAATAGAAGCCATAAGCCTATTCAGCTCATTCAGCATTCACAGCTCTATCGGGCGCCTCCGGCCGCCCTCAGTTAGATACAGCTATATAATACCTAGATAGAGCCCCTTAATAAACAGACAAGAGCTCCAATGTAACCTGTGTGCCCTATAGCTTTGACACAAGTCAACAAAAGTCTGCACTCGCGACCCTTCTAGGGCTGGTGTGGAACCTATTAGCGAGCCAAAATCCGCGGCCCAATTCGCATCATCGTTATCCTGTCTGGTATTTGCGAAATAACGAGCCTCCGTTTGCTAGAAGCTTCGCTCCCTTCGCCTTTCCTATTCCAAGTCTTGAAGGCAATCAAGTGTTGTGTATAGCTTGTATTGTTTCCATAGAACGTCTTGAGGTGGGAAAAATGTGATACATGCCCAAGAGTACGTCTTGTGCATGCAGCATGGACATGACCAATGTAAGAGTATACATATCTCGCATCTTCATTGCACCGCTTCTCGCGATATGTGCAAATAAGCTAAGCTAAAACCGAAACTTAGAAAGAATGCCCACGATGCTTGTGTGTTAGTGTACGGAACAGCAGATGCAAGTCAATGTTATGCGCCTGTCATTCATCACAAAATCATTTAGCTCATTGATTCTCGCACAGTATCGTCAAGTAGTTTATCGTCATAAAGCGGCGGCATAAACACAATTCTCCAAACTTATGAGCTGTAGAATTGGCCTTTTGTTACTGACTCCGAATATTGTAGATGATCGGCGAGGCCAGGTCTCACTGGTTTGAGCCCATAATCTCGTCTTCTCCAAACAAATCCCTGCATCAAGATCTCGTGAACAACGCCATGATTTTAAACCTGTTCGTTATCTCAGCTGAATGCGTCGGCAAAACTGTAATCCATCGGCCGCCATGCCCTGAGATATGGCGGAAACAAGCTTAAGCAGGTGACAGAATATGGCATTCGCAACGGCCAATCATCAGTGATTTCACCACTAGACTGTCCGAAAGTTTGGGGTGTTGCATAACGCGGCACATGAAGCTGAAAATTTAGGACTCACCTGTGGCGCAGGCTAGATTTATAACCTCCCGCGTCAGCTAGCCACTTGACTGCCGCGCAGCTACAGGTGTATCGCCGGTACAGCTCAGCGCTTGAGTAACAGGCAAAGTGCAATCTGTTGCACTGCTTGGATCAGTCACATCGAGCTGTAGAATAGAGAGTTGAAAGAGCCTTGATTTCTATGAATAAAGGAGCGGTTAATAGGGGCTTTTATAGCTTGTTGAAGCTCGCTTCCGAGGTGGCGCTGTGCTAGTCATTCAGCCACCTCACCAGCCTTAACACAATCTATAAAAGAACGAGATTCTCGGCTTGGAGATATAAGCCAGAACTATCACTCAGAGCTGTTCTTACAAAACATCCAACACCCATTCTCTCCGTCAATTCTCAACTCTTTCTTCCAATCGTAACTCAAACATGAGTGACCAAACCTCCGCTCCTGTCGCCGCTGACGGCCAAGCCAACTGGCGATACTGCCAGAAGTGCGCCCTGTTGTATTTTGCCGGAAACGCCGTCTGTGCTGGGGGTGGGGTTCATGACCACTCCGAGAGCGGCATGTACACGATGGCCACGTCCGGCGACGGCCAAGAGGACTGGCGCTGGTGCAGCAAGTGCCAGGTGATCTCCTGGACCAAGGACACGGTTGGCCCATGCAAGGGCGGCGGGGAGGTGCCAGGCTCCTGATGAATGCAACCTCCGGGGGCCAAAACAAATGGGCCGTGTGCAGGTGGTGCCAGCTGCTGTGGTACGGCGGCGGCGATGATGGACGGTGCCCTCACTATCAAATGGGCGGGCATAGCAAGGATGGATCCGCAGACTACACTCTTCCTTTCACAACTAGCTAGGGCTGTCCTCAGTTAATATTGTCAACTAATGGAGTTCATAGTTGGGGCACAGTCGCCATTGCACCGGTAGAATGAATTGAGACTATTTCGAAAAGAAATGTCCGTGGTGGTATTAGATGAAAATAATTCAGGTCGGAAATCCAGTGATGTGTGTCATATGTTCAAGCCTAGATTTTGGTCTCCTGTCACATTGCCTACTACAGTAAAGCGAAGTAAGGACCATGCTAATACGTAATTCAATGTGGGCTTATACGCCGTTCGACAAATGTTGTCTCCGATTCCGACTATGAAACATTCCTCGAGTGTTCATTTCAGTCCCTAGATGAGGAAAATTTCGTTCACCTCAATCTGTCAAAACTATGGCCTGTGTGTACACAAATGGGATTATCAATGCGTCAGTTACCATTTACGAGCCAAGCGCATGGGTCATTTCCTATTTCTCAATCCGAGCTCCAGGCCGCCAAGGACACGCTGAGCCAGCACAAGTCGAGGCGCGAATGCTCCATGTGCTATGAGCGTGAGGTTGACAACTTGTGCAAATGTAGACACCAATTTGCGGAAGCTGTATTTCCCAGTAGCAGACGCACTCTGACCACGGCCACAACCCGTGTCCCGTCTGCCGAAAGGCCATGGGAAAACCAACCAAGACCCTTCGCTCTGTAACCTCTGTGTGTGTTTAACATGGTTCTTTATTCAATGCAAGAAACTATTTCCACATGCTCCTAACTAACCCATCCTTCGAACACGTTCATCGACTTCAACGCCATCCCAACTAACGCATCTTATCCTGGAAACAAGGCCTCGATCGACTTTAACCCAACACTCCGCCAAATAGCAGCCATGAAAATCCCCGTCTCGGCCTCATTCTCTCCCCTTCATCTGAAGACTTCTCAGCACCGACCCTCGAAACAAGTTAGAATCCCAAAAATGACGCAATTGGATTGCGCTTGGAGAGGGCAAAGGGACCAAAAGCCTGTCAGGAACTTTGTTAGCTTGAACTGTCCGAAAGGATGGCGCACACGCAAAATGACTTACAGCAAGCTTCAGACCCATTGAGATCCTGTCAGCCTTTTGTCGCCTGTTCTCCAAAAACCGTGCCAACATCTCCTCTGCCTCCTGTTCCCTATCATTTCCGCCAAGGCCAAACTCAGCCTTATCCTGAGCAACGCCGCGCAGCAGGTAATCGTGAACTTCGCCGCGACCCTGGTTGCCCACAAAGTCGAGGCGAAAGGAGCAGTCCTCCATGTAGTAGAGCTCCTTTGCATCCAGTCCTCTCTTCCTCTGTGACACGAGCGTCGGGATGCTATCAATCATGGGTGGCGAAACTGAGCTATCACTTGGGATAGGGCTCATTACCAGCGTGTTTGGCAGGGGATCTTTCTGGTCAGGCGACGGAGCGATGGGCTCGAACCGGGGCCAGGGGAGCTTCATAAATAACGCTGTGTTCTCCATCCCAGGAGGAGCTCCGGTGCGGCGACGGCCAAAGACGTCGTCAGTGAAGTCTCTGTAGCCGGCGTGCTGGTCCTCGAAGCACCACGCCAGTCGTATCTCATCACCCTCCTTGATGTTCTCTCTAGATCCGGGCTCAGCTCCCTTCTTGAGAATTCTCCAGGTCTGTATATCTTCCGAGTCGGACATGCCGGGCAAGAAGACTCCTTGTTGGTTGCGGAAGACCATGAGTGACGCCTCTGGGTGGGACAAGTCTGGTACTTCAAAATCTTCCTTTCTCCCAGTTGTGCCCTTTGGAACTTGTCAGTGAAGCCATCAACAAATTCCGCGAACAAGAACCTACCTGGTGCTGCATCTTCTTAACAGTGGGCCTCGGCTGGGATCGCAGGGTCACTTGAGACCCGTTGCACAGCGCCTCATCTTGGACGGCAAAAATATTCCAAACCGTGGTGGCAAACTCATCACCAGAATCAATTCCGTATTCTGAGCCGCCCACCTTGTTGGATGCGTAGCCGTATATGGCAGGGGCGCGATAGCTAGCACACGATGTCAGTACCTGCTATCTCGACCGTATATGATTGCCCAGGCATACCTTGCGGGAGAAAATAATAAATCGGTTTCTTCTCCAGACACCAGCTTTTCCCACTCACTATCCGAGTCTACGGTCATGGCCCTTGGCATGGCGGCCCAATACGGTCCATGGCCAAGGTAATACGCGGGAGGGATCGGGCTGTTGTAATTGGTGTCGAATTTGAGGTACGAGCAGCTGAGGCCGTGGTTGGGGGAGAGAAGTCGAAGTCGGACCTGCTTGTCAGTGGTTCCAGCGAATTCGATGTACTCCTTAAGCTTGGGAGGCGCGGCCTTTCGGTACCAGTTCTTGACCTGTTCAAGTCCGGGCAAATCGGCAATGGCATCGACCATCAATGTCAAGGAGTCGCGCTAAGTAACGAATTAGAAGATTGTCTTCAATCATATTCTGGGCAACTGGAACTCACATCAATGACGCGCCAATTTTTAAGCTTGCCGACGGTGGTCACCCATTCTGTGGGGCTACGCAAATCGCGTTAGCAACGTCGTGTAGGGTTCAGCAGACGACTTACTTGGATGCGAGCAGAGTGTCTCCACCAATAGCTTCGAAAACATGCTGCTCATTATGTTGACTCTCCGACTTGGAGCTGGACGAGGCAGAACCACCTTCCTTGCTATGGCTTGCAGAGCCCCCGCCATAAGATGAAGAGACGGCAACGCCGACTGAAGTTTTGAAGGACTGCTTCTGTTCCTGTTCAGACTTTTCGCCCTTTTGGTCCATAATCTTGAGCGTCTGAAGCCGACCACCGAGAGTCACGCGATTGCAAAACAGGTAGCCAAAGTCGCTCTGCAGCCTGCGCAAATCAACGATGTTCTTGTTGTCCCTCACGTTCTTGAGAGACTCCTCCAGCTCCGGCGTTGGCTCCAAGTGAGACGGATGAAGGAAGACATCCACCCTGGGGAACTGGGACCGTCAGACATTGCGACATGGTTCGGAGGGTAGTACATACCAAAAACTTTGCAATCATGGTCTTGTTGTACTGGCTGGACGAACTGGCGCTCGCGCTGCTCTTCGTGGTGGAGTGCGATGCGCTAGCCGTCGCAGAAAAGGACCCGAAGCCGCCCGAGACAGATCCCTCGGTGCACTGCGAGCTGAAGTCGTTGGTGGCCATGCTGGTTTCGAACTCGTGTGCGCTAACCATGACATCGATGCGAGAGTTGTCGTTGACCGTGAAAGCTGGTTTTGCCTTCAAAGGTCTTGGCAATCTATCAGCCTCTTGCACAGCGACCTTCTGGTCCGAAGTGCCCTTCTCAGCATTCGTTTGGTCCTTGGGAGGATTTAGTGGCTGCTTAGGGAGAGGGAGTGTCTTCAAGCGAAAGGCTAATATCGTGTTATTAGATAAACCAATGCATTAAGCGATGGCACGTCATGTTCTTACCAGGCTTTGGTGCGCGAGTGATTCGGTTCTTGGTACGGTCAATGCACCAGCCGTACATGACGCCGCAATTCTCAAGGACCTGATCCCATTCCTCCGAGGAGAGCTGTGAAGCATGCCTATTTCAGTCAGCGAGTATCATTTGCAATTGATGCATCCAAACCTACTTGTCTGTCTCCCCAAGGCCCTTCTCTATTTTGTAGTCCTCAGTCTGCCAATCTCTGTTTGCAATCACCGGCGCCTGAGGTTGCTTTGGCTGCTCAGGAGGAGCCTCCACAACATTCTGCAGCTGTTAGCATCGCTCAGACACACGGAAAAGGTTAAAATGCTGCAACGTACCGGGACTGGGTTTTCTTCGGGTGGTGGTGGACCGTCTTCTACGGGCTCATTCTGATCCTTTTTCTCATCCTCAGCTGGCGTTTCAATCTCCTCTTCCCCTGCTGCGGGATCACTTTTCACAGCGTCAGCCGATCTCGGCTCTTCTGTTACTCTCTCAGGAGCCATTGTCTTCTTGACTAAAGCAGCGGCATCTTCACCTTTGACGTTGGCACTGTTGTCGGCCTTTACGCCTGTGCTTTGTTCTGGGCCAGTAGGCTTCACGACATTTGTGACAGGCTTCACTTCGGCTGCGCTCTTGGCAGCAGCAATTATCGCGGCTCTGCTGGATCTCGGTAGATGAGCTGGCCTAGAAGAAACATTCTGCTTCTCTGCTGGTTCCACCAAGCTGGGAGACGAAACTCTGCTAGGTTGTGCTCGAGTATCTGGTTTGGGAAAGGTATTCTTCTCCACTTGTTCCCCTGAATCAACAGGCACAGCTCTGCTAGATCGTTGCAGAGGATCCGGCTTGGAGGTTTCATCCTTTTGCACCGCCAGCCTTTCTACCGGTTTCTCTGAGCCATGAGTTGCGGCTTGTTTGATCTGATCTTCTGCCCTAGCTCTCGCTTGGGATAAAGCAGAAGAAGCAGACATCTGGGAGACATCTGGGGCAACCTTAGCAAGCCCAATTGCTGCAACAGGCGGCCTCTCAAAGGAAGCTGGTGGGCGCGTAATGACGGGTTCTGCGGTGGATGAAGCTCCAGTAGGAGAGACCTCTGAAGGCGTTGGCTCCTGCACAGGCCTGCTAGAAACAAGGGGCGTCTTTTGCACAGGTGGAGGCGCAGACGCGAGTGCGGGTGTGGGTGTGTAGGTTGATGGGCTGGGTGCCTCACTGGATAAAGCTGGGGATTTTTCAACCGGTGCATGCGTAGCTGAAACTGGGGTGAACGCAGCTGGTGACTTTTCAACCGGTATTTCTGTAATTGGAACTCTACCTAACACAATCTGCGGCTTTTCAGCGAGTGCCTGCGTAGTCGGAACCCCACTTGACAAGACACCGGGCCTCTCAGTAGATGATGGCTGAGAGGGTACTTTACTCGACACGACAGATGTGTCTTGAGCAGGCGCCGGTTGAGGGGACACGGCCTTTGGTGCGGGAGTTGCGGTTTGAATAAGTGCTGGCTGGTACGAGAGTCTGCTCAGCATAG
This sequence comes from Calonectria crousiana, assembly GCA_013406985.1. Taxonomy (NCBI): domain Eukaryota; kingdom Fungi; phylum Ascomycota; class Sordariomycetes; order Hypocreales; family Nectriaceae; genus Calonectria; species Calonectria crousiana. The sequence goes on along the minus strand of VTGD01000125.1, from coordinate 127,272 downwards.
CAGGGGTGTCTGGAGCCGATGGCGAGTGAGAAGAGGTTTTGCTGGGCACAGTAGCTGCATCTTGAGTAGATGCTCTGATCGGTGCAGTCGATGTGGCCGGATCAGGTTGTAACTGAGAAGGAACCTTACCCGATGCCAGGGATGTGTCATTAAGAGGTTCTGGCTGGTACGAGAGTCTACTCAGGACAGTAGTCACATCTTGAGTGGATGCTCTGACCGGGGCAGTCGATGTGTCTTGGGCAGGTTCTGGCTGAGCAGAAATTCGGGTCGGCACCATAGACACATCCTGTGCAGAGGCTCTGTCTGCCACAGTAGATACGGCTTTGGTAGGCACCGGCTGAGAGGATACCCTGCTCGATGCAAGGGATGCGTCATGGATGGGCGCGGGCTGAGATGAACCTTTACTCGGCACAGTTGATGCATCTTGGCCAGGTGTTCTGCTTGGGACGGTAGATGTATCTTGACCAGCTGCTCTTCTTGGCAAGGTAGTCGTATCTTGATTAGGCTCTCTGCTTGGTACGGCAGATGTGTCTCTGGCAGGCTCTGGCTGAGCAGAAGCTCTGCTCGACACCGCAGATACATCCTTCGCAGACCCTCTGCTTGTCACAGTAGATGCGTCTTGGGCAGACGCTGCCTGAGCGGAGACCTTTTTGAGTAGGGAGGATGCGTCTCGAAAGGGCTCTGGCTGGCTGGAGACCTTGCTTGGAATAGGGGATGCATCCTGAACAGGCGTTGGCTGAGTTGACACCTTACTTGGTCCAGTGAATGTATCGTGAATACACGCTGGTCGATACGAGGTTGCTCTCAGCCCAGTAGATGGGTCTTGAGCAAGTGCTGAAAAGGCAGAAACTCCATTTGAAATATCAAATGCATCATCAGTAAGCGCTGGCAGAACAGAGACTGTGCTCAATATGCTCGATGCGTCTTGAACAGGTCCTGGCTGAGCAAAAGGTCTGCTAGGCCTAGTAGATGTATCTTGGGAGGGTGTTGGGCGAGTAGGCAGTTTATTGAGACCAACAGATACATCTTGAGCAGGTGTTGGCTGCCCAAACATTCTACTCGACACACTGGGCATGTCTTGCGCAGCACTTGGTTGAACAGAGACTGTGCTTGGCACTGCAGATGCGTCTGGGGCAGGTTCTGAAGGAGCGCTGACATCCAGTACATCATCACTCCTGGATGTCCCTTCTGATGGTACATCAAAGAAGTAAATGCGTGGAGTTTGTGGTGGATCGGAAGGGGCCATCCGAAAGAAGGAAATCCGGCGACTCGGAGATGAGTCCATAGGATCCATGATGAAGAAAATATTAGATTATGGTATTAAGTGGTACATAGAATGAAAAAAGAAAGGGATAGTGTTTGAAGGCAGACTTTCTTGCCATGGTCGGCCATGGTTCATATAAGAAATTTGCCACACAAAATCCCAATGCTTGGTTAGTACATGAGGCGCTGTTCCTCCGGACCTGTGCTCCGAGGCTCCATCCCAAACGCGCTCCCCAAGAAGTTGGGGTCCATGGAAAGGGGTAATTTCAAAAATTCTTTCGATCATCGGACAACTCCTTTTCAGCTGACAGACTAAAAGAAATTGCTTTGTGTGATACGGCGGGGGAGTGAACAAGGAGCAAGGTTTTGCTCTGAAGGTCTGGGCTGGTGATGTCGTCAAAAGTCGCACGAGAGGCTTCGTTCTAATCCGCGACTATTGAATTCACCGAGCATCTAATGCATCGTATCCAGAAAGAGCTGAAGAATTTATCGATGTGATCGGGTGTGATATACTCAAAGGGGTATAAGTGGAGTGTTCATGGCTGGCTCATGTGCAAGCAAGAAGCAACGATGGGCATCACAAGGCTGGCTGATGGGAAGCCAGGGCTAGCTAAATTGAAACTGGCACCTTCTAAGTGCGGCCTAAGTTTGCTTCTCAGGAAACAGATTCTGCTGCCTCTTGTATTCACGCCGCCGCGCAGCAGCGATATCTGAGACAACTTGGGTGGAGCCACACTAGTTCGACATCCTAGCAGGCGGCTTGATCCGGGCCTAGATTTCATAGCCGCACACCTCTGCTTGCGTTAGGGCGGCCGCCTTTCCATATTCAGCCGCCGAACGCCCCGAGCCGGCACTTGCGTGATTATCCCATGCGTACCTGGATGGTATCAATAAATCCTCAACACCCCTGTCACCTCGGGCGGCACGCACACCTCCATCCCAGCTAGGCGCTACAAGAGGAGGGGATCCTGAACTCAATGACAATCGATGAGTCGTGATCATGTCCCCGAACATGTGGTGCAGATATATATAACCGAACCTCGCAATAGTGGAATAATACAAACCATAGTCAATCTTTTGATCGCAAATTATTTTCGTTCGTACCTCTCACTCATTTTTTTTTTAATTTTTAATTTCTTTACCCCATTTTACACACCTGCCTTTGTACCCATAGTAGCTATGAGTATGGTACTCGCCCCCTACAACGATGCCATGCGCATTGGGCAAGGGTGAGTTGAATACCTACCTCGCATGGTTGATCAGACACTGATATTGGCTTTCTGCAGTTTTAATTCTTACAGTATGTTCATGTACCTTGGGCTGCACTATCGAACAACTGTTAACCACATCTACAGCACATGAACTTTGCATTGATGGAGCTGTATTGGTCAAAGCGGAGAATGGAGCCGAGGAGCAACAGACCAGAGAGATCCCAAGCCCCGCCCAGGTATGGAGGTTAACCATCTGACCGACCCACTGCTAACCAAGTCACTGCCAGGTCGTATCATACTCTGCAAGGGTTGTTGAAAAGCTGAGCGATGTCGTGGAAAGCATGAACATCTCGTACTGCTCATCCATCAAGAAGGGCACCGTCGCTGTGAACAACTCAAGCTCCACCATTGATGAAACCAGTTTCAAATCGGCCGATCTCAACATTGTCGTTACCGTCAAGGTGACCAACCAAACTACCATCATCAAGGACAATGCCGAGTTCCGTCACATCAATGGTATCGAGCCTGGTTCCACCCTCTTCAACCAATCATACGGTGACTCTTACATCTCCGGTTTCATCCAAGGTGGAGAGTTTACCGGCATCATTTCGCTCAAGGTCATCGACAGGAGCAAGGTTGAGTCGACAATCAACGTCATCAAGTCTGGTCTTGACGCCAAGGAGAATAACGAGGCCCCCGACTTCACCCTCAGCACCTACGGCAAGAACAGCTCAAACAGCTTTGCCTCGGCTATTAAAAACACTGAGAGTCATGTCAGTGTTTCTTGGATGGGAGGAGGTCAGATCAAAGATGGTTCGTCCAAGAAAGCTGTCTATTTGGGAATTTCACGCGCTAACACTCGAATCAGAAAACACGCTTTGGGATGTTGACTCAGTCTTCGCCGCGGCCGCTGCCTTTCCCAAGAGAGTTTCCGAGCGTCCTCAACGTACTTGGGCCATCTTGACCAAATACAAATCCAACCGTTCCTTTATCGAATGGTCGCACAAGAAGCTATTCAAGACACTCGAGTATGACCAGGTCAGCAGCTACACGGCCGAGCTGTTCGAGAGTTACATGGACTACAAGCTTCTCCTCAAGGACCTTCAGCGCATCATGGACGATCGCGACAGCTACCAGGCTCCTCTTCGGGTTGAGAACCCTCTCGACACCGAGATGGAGACTCTTTTGAGTGTTCGATCAGCCATGCGCCAGGAGCAGACAAAGATCATTGACGCCATCAACGTTCTCAGCCGCGACCCTGGCATCCTCAAGCGCCAGACCAAATGGCCGGCTGGCCGGCGCTGCAAGGTTGTTTCTGATATCATCAGAAAGGCCCTCGGCCCTGAGGTTGAGGCTGCGGAAAGCCAAAGGAGGCTCGACGAGCAGTTTTCGCAATTGGCGCCTCCGAACCCCGACCAGACTGAAGGCATTCACACGCCCAGCACGTCTGAGTACGAGGTAATTCGGCCATCTGTGCCTCCTACGGTGGTCCACACTGCCCCTCAGCCAGACTTCAATTTTGCTACCCTCGTGCCCGCAGAGGTCTGGAGAAATGTCATGCCGGTCCCCAAGCCAAACATTGTCCCCATCATGCCCTTGCCTTCCTTGGGCATGCAGGCACAGCTGGGTCTCAGCGGCTTCATCAACACCGGGCCGCCCTCTGACGACGCCAACTGGGCCAAGAGGCAGGTCACTGTCACTCAAAGCTACGAGGAGATGAAGAGAGAGCTCGAGATGCAGAGGGCCGAAGTGGACATTTTGCGCAGCGACTGCAACGCACGCATCGCCCAGGCCGAAGCCGCGGCCATAGCCAAGGTGCAGCAGGCCGAGGCCACGGCGGCGCGACTGGCGACTCAGCTGCAGCAGGCCGAGGCAAGCCGCAACAACGACAATGCCATCATGACGGCCGAGTCCAAGGCCAAGGACGACTCCGTCCGAGCCGCCCAGAACGGTCAGTTCGCCGCCGAGAAGCAAGCTGCCGAGCTGCAGACCACCCTCCAGACCCGCACTGTGGAGAGAGACACGCTGCAGCGCGAGAAGGACGAAATGACTCGCAAGGAGGCCGAGGCCATCCGCGAGCGGGATGCGGCTCTCCGTGACCGGGACGCCGTTGCCCAGAAGCTGACTGCTTGCCAGTCCGAGGCCAGCCGTCAGAAGGACACGAACGCTCAGGAGCTGGCAGCCTGCCAGTCCGAGGCCGCGCGTCTGAGAAACGACCTCAACCAGAAGATTTCGGTGTGCGAGAACGAGAAGAAGGCCGTTGAGATGCGTCTCAACACGGCCAACAGCCAGCTCATCCCCAACGAGAATGCAGACTTGCACATATTTGAAATCATTTACGGCCAAAAGACCGATTACATCAACCACACGGGAGTCAGAAACAGCTGCTACAACGAGTACCGTAGCGGCAACAGGTTCCAGGTCAACAACCGCTTCTTTGACAACGCCGATGATGACGACGTGCAAATGTCGGACTGGAGAAGACGCGCCACGTTTGTCTACAGACTCAGAAGGAGTGGAAATATTAGGAAGAAGACGGTTTTGGAGCACGACTTCATGGTTTTTGACTAAACTGGATTTTTCTTCTTCTTCTTCTTCTTCTTCTTCTCATTCAGAACCTCTTAGTAGCCGACCTTTTAGTGATATTTTCATTTGTTCTTCAATATTCAATTCATCCGTTCCCTTTGTACAAGTCTTGATTTCTCGTGATACCAAGCAAGCCCTTAATTTCTAATCAACAACAACCGCATTTGTGCACATCCGTATGCATAAAGATCTAATAAACTCGCTTAAACCTTGCAGTAAATGCATTTTAAATTCATCTATACTAAACTAGTCAACCTAATACTACGTGCAACTACCATAGGCCCGTTGCATCACGCGGCTCATCCCATTGAGCGTCGTGTTGGTTCCACCCAATTACATCGGCTATTAGACGCCCACTTGCCTAGTCTTGTGAAGCACGACGTAGCGCGTAGGGCTTGCGCATTTGCAGTCACACACCGTGGTGGGGGTATGTGGGCTCTGGCTCAATCGCACTCCCATGTCAAGAGCCCAGGCTTTATTGAATGTGATCAATCGGTTTGTGGCTGGGCGCACCCCCTGGCTCAGCCCTGAACTAACTCCTCGTCACCTCCACATCTACGCGCACACCCCTACGCCATTCAGGTAGAGTGCACGACCGGGGGGATTGGGGTAGCAAGCAGATGCTGTTGCTTAATAATTTTGGGTTGCGAATTAATACTATTGCTGCTTTGGGTATTGGGCTACTGGGATTGACAGGTATGTAATATGCCACTTAACAGTATTGCACGCTTTATAACGACCTTGAGCCAATAATGGGGATCTGTCCTAAAACACTGCTATAGGCAGAAGTAAAACCCGAAAATCCATATTATATCTCATTTATTGTTTCCTCCCACATCAATTTAGCAAACATGAATTAATTAACCAAAACCACACCTTGTAGAGAGTGCGCTACCCTATAGCGCAACACCCAGGGGGTAACCACCACTATGCTCCATGTGATAATGAGAGTCACTCCACTAAAATTGGAGACTAGTTGACTTACTAGTACTTTGAAGTTTTCGTAGACGGTTTTTTTTTATTTTTCCATTACCGCGTTACTCTCTCATGGTGACGGAGGAGGTGTATCAACCACAAACCCCATCCTGGATTCATCTCGGAGTTGATTGCGGGTCCCCGAAGAAGTTGCCATGTGGCAACAGACATGGCTGAATATTGGCAACTGGAAACTCTATTACCCACTGCCACCATGTTGCCGCCATCTGGTCTCGAACCAAACGCCAAGGTGATGTTGAAGGTTGTGTGGAGAATAGACTAATGGCGGGGTCAGCTTGGATGAATCCGGGAGGGAGAACCGAGACCATGTTTGCAATTGATACATGACAACCTATCAATCTTTGACGAGGTCAATTTTCCTGCAGGTACCATGCAGTTGTGATGAGACGAATGCATGGCACAAATTTTAGCGTGCATTGGCTCGCGTGTGCAGCCAGCCGCGTAACTGACGCTTTGCCTGTTTCGGTGTGGGGGAGACGATTGACGCCCGGGGGCTAAAATAGCTTCCCGCTCTTCCCGTCCGCTCCTCAGGGGTGCTGCCTCGAATGAGGCTTAGATGGGGCAAAGCTGAGGCATTTTCATGCAGGTACGACATATGCAGGGGATACTGCTCAGACAGCTGTGCGCACAGAGGATGCAGGTGTCTGTCGTTTGACGTGCAGTTGGTCTGTGAAACCAGTTTGAAGAGACTACATGATGACAACAGCAACATGTCCTCGCTCATACTCTCTTACACGAGGGGGAATCCCCAAGGCTCTCTCGTCGTGGGCTTCCTCCCCGCTGCCGTTGATCAACGGCAAGGTTGACTAGTGTCATGCATGTGATGAGACAGGTCTATTGAAATCTTTTTGAGGTTCCTTGCAACCACGTTGACTAGACCTAAAAGGTGGCTTTCAGCCTAACCCAACCCGCGAGCTATTGAACCTAGTGGATCTCTGTTTCACAGCGTTTCGATAGACCGGCGCCACTCCCGCAATGCCATGGCCGGTCTGGATCACAAACGGCCCTCAGAGCCTGCACACTGAGAGGCATGGCTGGTGATGTGCGTTTGCTCCTGCTGAGAGCCGTCCCCAAGAAGGGCAACGCTCCGGCAATCCACAGTCGGCCGCTCCTGAAAGGAGAATGATGGAGCAATAGTGGCTGGCTGATGGGATGTAATCATCGTCAGATGGCTTCATCCAGACTCGCTAGTCTGGCTGGATTCGGTCATTCGGTTCGGCTGTCGAGATGTAGCGAGTAAAGATGATCAAGTTGTCTCTTGACAAGAGAGGAAACTCGAGCAGATATCTCGAGTATAAATGTATCAACTCCTCCCCGTCAACGAATCTCATCATCACAACACAGCTCACAGTACAACAGCAATCATCTAATCTAATCCTTAATCACCAACTCCTTCAAAACTATCTTCCAGCTTTTCCCAAGCAAAACCACTCAACTCCAACAAAATGTCTGCCACCACCGCTTCCACCACTCCCCGCGCTGCCGCCTGGAGACTCGATCTCCCTGCCTCTTCTCACCCCGCTGAGTCGGCTCTCCTTCCCGATGACGGTCGCAAGACTGAGGAGGAGTCCATCATTGGCGAGGATGAGCGTACCCTCGTCGACATGGCCGACATCTCCGAGGGTGGCAAGTACCGCTGTAAGTCGAACAACATCTCTCACCACAGAGTCGGAAGGAGCTAACTCGCTTGCAGCCATCGTCAAGATCCAGGCTCGCTTTGAGAACACCAAGACTGGCAAGGAGGTTTGGATGATGGGAACCGGGTGGCTCATCCGCCCCGATCTGCTCGTCACCGCTGGCCACGTCGTCTACGATTGGGGTCACAAGTTTGGCGCCGCTACCCAGATCAAGTGCTACATCGGCTACAACGGTCGCGGCTCGGTCAAGTCGGCCACTGTCCAGGCTCGATACGGTCTCAACGTTGTTTCCACTGCCGAGTGGATTGAGGCTCCCAACAACCGTGTCCGCGATCTTGCCTTTGTCCAGGTCGACCGCCCCTTCACTGGCAACCTGCGCACCTTCAACTTCATCAACACCCCCACCCCTGCCGACCCCGTCCTCCTCGGTGTTGTTGGCTACCCCGGCGACAAGGCCCTCAAGGACGGCAGCGGAACCGAGTACGGTGCCCAGATGTACGAGGAGTACGCCCGCATCAAGTTTGATGTTGCCACCAGCACTCGCCACATGGTTGAGTACACTGTTTCCACCTACGGAGGTAAGAACTTGCATTCCTATATCTCGGTATTTGATCAAGACTAACGCAGTGCCAACAGGACAGTCTGGTGCTCCCATCCTCCGCAAGCAGGACGGAGTGCTGACCTCCATCGGAACCCACTGCTACGGTGGCGGCGGTGACGAGAGCAACTCTGGCAACTCCATTTCCGGCCAGTGGGGCAACAACTACGAGGCCTTCATCAGCCTCTTCAACGCTGACAAGTCTCCCTTCAAGACCGCCAAGGGTGTCCAGTTTGTCGAGACCCAGAACCGAGCCAATGTCAGCGTCCCCGTCGCTGCTCCTGTTGCTGCTCCTATTGCTGCTTCCGTTGTTGCCCCCGTTGCTGCTCCCGTCAGCATTCCCTCTCGTCCCGCCACCGTCACCAACGGCTTCCATGCTCCCGCTACAAACGGCAGCAACGGCTTCAACTCGTCTGGCTTCACTCCCATCCCGCGCGCCGTGCCCACCATCCAGGCTGGCGGCCGTAATATCAGCATCGGCGAGGAGGAGGGATTCTTTGATATCCTCAAGCAGGTGGCCCGCATTGGCTCCAAGGTCATCCCCGGCGCCTCTTCCATGTTGGGACCTGTCGGCACCATTGTCGGTACCGCAGCTGGAGGTCTTCTGGGCCACCTCGCTGGTGCTGAGAGCATGGGAGATATCTCCGGAGGTGAGGGTGCTTCCGAGCGTGCTGTTCTTGCCGAAGCTGCTCTCCAGGCCGTCCTGGCCATGGAGGAGTCGCCCGAGCTGATCGAGGTGACTCAGAAGATGAAGGAGACCTGGGCTCGCAATGCTACAAATGTTGACGCTATGGCCAAGGCCCTGGCTCCTGCTCTTACTGAGTGCGCTCTTGATCTAGCTTCGGACCAGCTTCACAACGGCCCCAAGACCGAGTCTGTCATACTGCTTCAGCCCCGCCGCCTCAACGTCGATAGGCCCGAGAGCACCGGAGACGATGCTGCCTTTGTCGAGGGTCTTTTTGGTCCTACCCGGCCCATTGCTGGCGAGGAGGGCATCGTGGACTGGTTTGGAAAGGCCATGCAGGTTGCGGTTCAGGTCGGCAAGCCCCTTCTCGGCAAGGTTGCCAACCAGGCCCTCCAGCAGGTCAGCAAGAAGCTGAACAACGCCCTCGGTGGCCAGGAGTCGGTCGTCGACACCCCCCTCAGCCGCCACGAGGAGGCCACCAAGCTCCTCCTCAAGCGCTCCCTGATGGCCGACGCTGCCCTCCAGGCCGTCATGACCCTTCCCAAGGACAAGCTCCAGAGGATCACCATGGCGCCCAACCACGGCGTTGACCAGGCAGAGGGCATGCTCGACTTCATCAAGACCACGGTGCAGAAGATTGGCCCCTCCGTCATCGACATTGCCCAGGCCGCCGCCAAGAAGTACCTGCCCACCATCATTGACGCCGCCAGCAAGAAGATCACCAACAAGCTGGGTCTCAGCGCCGAGTCGGCTGCCGGCGTCGCCCCCGGCGCCCCCGCGCCCCCGGCCCTCAAGAAGAAGCCCTCCCTGATGGAGATGCTTCACAACAACACCCACACCCTCCCCCAGGGCACTGTCAAGGTGAGCGATCCCAAAGAGTCGCCGGCGACCAAGGACGTGGAGCTGGTCGATGTTGGTCCCCTGTTTCTCTCGCGCAAAATGACGTGGGAACCGTCAAATGAGTGGCAGAAGGACTGGGACAGCAACGACGACGGCCCAGTTGTCATGTCGATGACTCCTCCGGACTTTTGAGAACTGAGCAGCAGCTAACCACAGCACAGGCCTAGAGAAGTGACATGGACGAGTTGGTCTGATGGAGTGTGAGCCGTGGTTGATAACAGATTGGCAGCATCAGTGGCGGCGTTGGGAATGGGTTTGACGGAAAGTAATGGAGGAGGAATCATGGGAGGGAATATGTGCTTGAGTTTGGGCCCGATCAAATTATCCTTCGCAAGACCGAGCTTCAACAGCTGGTCGCTAATTTTCCGGAAGTCTCAACACTCTGGAGATGCTCAGTTAGTAATACAATTCTTTCCTTTTTTTAATCACTATTTTCGCTGGAATGGAATGATGGTGAATGATCTGATAGTTGGAGTTTGATGACAATAACTCCTGATAACACTCGGGAACTGCGGTTCGTGTCCTTAACCCCGTTTTCTTTTCTACCTACCAGTGTTTTTCTCGACTGATTCAGAGGTTCGCGGCAAATCTCCGACAAAGGACCCTCTCGCCGATCTGCGGTTGGTACCAATCATTTAGTCCGACTGGCTGCACGCGAATAACGACGCCATCTTCCAGGGAATATCGGCAATTGGCCAACCTTGCGGCTCGGTTAACCTTTAGGCTCAAGAATGCCACTAGAGATCGATAGTGGCTGATAGTGGCTGGTAGGGCATGATGACGCTTGAATCGTGGCTCTTTTTGGGCGGCCCCTGAGTGCATCATCAACAGATGCACCAACCAGAGATGCCTAAAAATTTTTGTGGCTGTAGATTAATCTGCCAGAATGCATTAGCTTCTCAACCCTGCTAACAATAACTGAGCAACAAAACCTGGGAATGTGTTGGCAGGATCGTCACCATCATTCCATCTTCCGTTGTCATCTCCCTTTCCTCGAATTGTTGTTGCTCATTACTGACGATGCATTCACGACTCTTACTTTCACTGGCGGCCGGTCTTATTGGCTCCAAGACTGTAAGCGCCAGAGTGGCGTGTCGGATGAGTTCTTCCAGTATGTTTGTGCAATCTTGGAGGGTTAGGTAACGCGCTGACCTGAAAATCAGGCGCGTACAATGCTGCGGAGGTGACGACCACTTCATCAATCGACATCTCAGGTCCATCCACGACTGTGGAAGCATCCACAGCCGAAACCTCGACAATCGAGTTATCGACCGAGCTGTCGACCACTGAGACGTTGGCAACCGACGCGTCCACTGCTGAAACCCCGATTGTCGAAATATCCATCACGGAAACACCAACGAGTGAGATTTCCACGACTGAGGCTTCAGCCACTGAGGCTTTAACAACCGAGGCTGCAACGACTGATGCGTCGACATTCGAAATATTGGCCACCGAGACAGAGACGGTCGACGCAACAACCGAGACAAGCATTGAGACAACGACCGCTGAGGCTACAACTACAGAACCCGCCCCCGTGACCTTGAGCACCTTTGCCGTCACCGACGGGATCGGGGGACAGATTCAAGCAAGAGACATTGTGGGTGCGACCGTGCAGATCCAATCCGGCAGCGGTTCTACCTTTACGATTCCAGACGGTACCAACAGCCTCACCCTGAGTAGTGGCAGAAGCCTGTGTGTTTCTTACGGGAACCAGCCCAACAGTCCTGCCACCGTCATCGTCTGTCCCGTCAACGGTTTCAATCCCAACCAAGGCTCCCTCCCCTGCTCCAAGGCACCCGACAACACAATCTCGTGCTCAGTAGCGGGCAAGACGTGCTCCGGGATGAACTGCGGTCCCACAAATTCAGTCTTTGACGTCTTCTATACCCTCCAGAGTTCTCAGACGGGTACGTTGTACATTGGCACGTCCACTCCTCCGAGTGGAGCGATCAGCCATGTTTTCAGCGCAACGGCTCCACAGCCATCCAGCTGAATGCAAACTTGACAGGGCAATACCTGGAGATGGAATTCATCTGTCTGGCTCAAAGACCTTCTCATAGACCGATAGCAGTTTTAATTATAATGTTGTCTTGACTTGGAATACGGAACAACCGTAGAATGTCAAGTATTTGTTGATACTGTCGAGGAATCCTGGGTTCAATCACATGCGTGCACGTTGAGATCAATGGTTTGGGGCCATGCTTCTAGTCTATTTGTATATAAACATGGTGCTTCAGTCGAGCTCCAAATACGGACGGAACCAGGTTGTTTAGAACCACTCAATTCAAGCAACACTCGTTAAATCCCTACTGGAATGATACTAATAAACAGTCGTCATAGCACTCATCCACTTTTGCAACAGAGCTGTCGCGTCTGTGGAAGATGCAACATCCATGGATCCCCAGCCATCGCCAACGTGCTGAACAGTGGCGCTGTGGCTGCTGCTGGCAGACCAATAAGTCAAGTTGCCACCGTTGGGGTTTCCTGTCTTGATAAAGTTGACCCAGTACGCGTTCATGGTCTTGGCAATCTCGTAGTCCTCAGCAACCCAGGGGAGGTCGGTGCCGTACAAGTTGTTGAGCACGTAGTTGATCTCCGACTCGTGGTAGGCGCCCCGGCTCGTGCCTGGTGGCGCGTGGTCCCAGAAGTAGTTGTAGACTGGCTGGCTCGAGCTGCCAGCCCAGAGCTTAGACCACATCCAGGTCCCTACGGCCGATCGGTCCGAAAACTGCTGGTTGTATGCGGCCGAGGCTCCACGGCTATCGTTGGCACCGTAGACGGCATAAAACTCACCAGCCCATTCTCCATATGTGGCGTTCAGCTTGGATAGGTAAGTTGCCAGTGTTATATTTAGGCCGTATTCCGCGCCGCTCTCGTCCTTAGTGTTTCCCGTCATGATGGGTACATCGTTTGCTGCACCGTTGATCAGGGTATTCATGTAGGTACTGGGCATTGCGTATCCATCCAGGACCGCGCCGAAGGTGCCGTCGCTGAAGACATCATAGTCCAACGCACGCAGCTCCTCTAGAGAGCTGACATTGAGGTTCGACACGTAGCTCTCGCCGGCTGCAAGGGCAGTGTCGAGGGTTCGGTAGTTCTCGGCGAGGGAGGCACACAGAGGATCTTTTGGGTATCGGACCCCGGACTGGATGATGGCCCCGCGGATGAGCCCTTTAGTGAGAGGGCTGTTCACGATATGATAAGTAGCAGCCGAGCCAGCCGACTGTCCCATAACGGTAATGTGGTCGGGGTCTCCACCAAAGGCCTCGATGTTGTCAACAATCCACCTGAGAGCGGCTTGCTGGTCGAGCATGCCCCAATTGCCGGAACTGTTGGTGCCTGCACCCTCGCTCATCTCGGACGAAAGCCAGGGGTGAGCCAGCCAGCCAAAGACGCTGTTGCGATAGTTGTAGTTGACATAGACGACTCCTTTGTCAGCCATACCGGCACCGTCGAAAAGAGCGTCGCGGGCACTCGACATGGCCGGGTAGCTCCACATGACAACAGGGAGCTTCGCATCCTTCGAGTTGGCAGCGCTCCAAACGTTGACGGTCAAGCAGTCCTCCGACTCTGTGTAGCCGTCGGTGAGCACCATCAGTGTCTTGGCACAGATGGGGCCAAATTCTTTGGCGTCCAGTGTGGTGTTCCATGGCGCAACAGCCTGGGGAGGTTTAAATCGGTTGTTGCCTCCCGTAGTAGCGGCAAAGGGGATGGCTTTCCAGACTGTGATATCCTCCCAATGTTGCAGCTCAACGCCGGATGGGCTACTGTTGAATGCGGGATACCCTTGAACAGGACCGTTCTTGGTTTGGATAACCTCGTCGTAAAGGGCCGCGTTAGCTGCACTGGCCAGAGCAGCAGCTGCTCCGGCAACTCCAACAACACGCATTGCGGCGCCAACAATGACAAGCCAAGTCAGTATAAAGAGAAGGATATTGTGAGATGAAGACGAATGGCGAGGTCGATAACATGAAACAGGCGATGGGAATTTGTCATAATTTGTATTTTCATGGGTTCTACCCCGAAGATCCAATCTCGCATGGCGAGTTGGTCTGTGCATCCTCGAGGTGCCCGACTTGGTCGCCCGAGGGCCTCTGCTTCCGCGATGGCCTGTCACTTTTAAAAGTCTTTCTTCGCATCATTCGGTCACGTACAATAGCCGAGATGCAGGTAGTTTCTCTCTCCGCCTGTCGCAAACTGCGAACAAAACTAAGATGGGTGTATAGTTTCGGGGGTTCCGGGGCAATGAAATCACTTCAACGTCTATGGTGCTTCCTGCGAAGCAATTTTGGTTTGATTATCGATTATTCATCATCACTCTCCGATTCAAGAAAGGGTTAATCAACGTTTTTTAGATACGAAAATCATGAAATTCAACGCTAGTGAGGGTTAACAGCCATCAGTCAGCCAATCGGCACATCCTTCGGGAATAGTTCCGGGAATAAACTAGGACAGCCTTTTGAAACTCTGGGTGCAGTTTTGGCTTAGCGCAACCTGTGATGAAGATCGTCAGGCCGTCGTCTAGAAACCTACGCTGCGGTTCATTTCAGCAAGAAATATCCAAGGATAATCGTGACACGTAGCAAGGACCCTCAATGTGGGACTTCCGGACCGAATCCTATGCATGTGATTCGAACCACGCCAAATTTGCGTTTGAACAATTCAATCCATGCTCTCGTACCTTATGTTCAGACAAAACTAATTTTACGGAATGTAATTTCCGGAGTGTGAGAGATCAGCTTATGCAGTGCTATTAACGTGGCCACATAGGCTTGCTTCTTTTGGCAATGCCCTTTAATTTGATCATTACCTCTAAAAGATACCCAGTAAATAAGCTGTTGGGGACTTTCTACAAGGCTATTAAACACCTTGTCACTAGTGCCACCTGCCATAGAAATATGTCGACTTGACGGTGGCGTGGCCTGCATTGAGTATAGAGACCAATGCCGACGGGCATTCTTCTGGAAATAGCGGGCCCGAATCCAAAACTCACAGTGATACAGGGTAGGAAAACCTTGAGGTCATGGATTGACATTTCCCAAGTCATTACTGGCTATTGAATAAGTTGATGCTGTGGGGATCAAGATAAAAAAAATAGTAACTAGGTCTATAAGGTCACGTCCGGTTCATAAACCTGGCCCATCAGCATGCCAGAGCAACAGAACTGATTTCTGTTGGGAAAGCCGCAAGATCACAGATAACAACGGGGAGAAATTGGGCTTATCGCGTGCTTCTTGCAATCAGTCCCAATCTCATCGTTCACGCAACGAGCTATGCGCAGATCACCCCGCCATGCAGCCATACCGCAAGGCCCATAACTGCGCTATCGATACCCGATGCTGATTAATGCATGTGAGGAGTGGTATTTGCGGCAAGTTTCTGAGCAATTGGGCCGGGATGCCCCCCACTATGCATTCATACCGTAAGGGTCACAAGTGCGCTACCGATACCCGATGCTGATTAATTCATGTGAGGGGTAGAATTTACTGCAACTTATTAATTCATTGGGCTGGGGTGAGTATAAGAGTGTGAATTCTTGACCAGCGTCTGGGGTCTTGCAAATCATGGCAACCATGGTCGTACCAACTGAATCGCGCCGCTGGGTGCTCCGAGAGAAGCCATTCGGCGAGCCTGTGCTCGACGGAAACCAACCAACCTTTGCTTTGGAAAAGACCGAAATTCCTCCTCTTCGGGATGGCCAGGTGCTGTTGAAGACTCTTTATCTGAGCAATGACCCAGCGCAACGTACATGGATCTCACCGCTTGCCAGCAAAGAGCGGTTATATTTGCCACCAGTCGAAATTGGCGAGTCCATGCGGTCCATGGGCATTGCCGAGGTTGTTCAGTCTCGATGCAAAGCGGTGACAACGGGCAGCCTTGTTACGGCCAGCCCAGGCTGGACCGAATACTCAGTTCATGACGCCCGAGATGTGTCGCTCATTGAACCACAAGAAGGCCTTCCCGTCACGCACTTCCTTGGTGCCCTTGGCCTACCAGGCTTCACAGCCTATTATGCTCTGACGGAGATCGTGAAAGCGACCGCGAAGGATGCAATTGTCGTCAGCGGTGCGGCTGGGGCGGTCGGTACCATGGTGGTTCAGATTGCCAAGAAAATGATTGGGTGTCGAAAGGTATGTGGCTTGACTTCTTTGATGAATAATTCGCTCATAATATCTTAGGTAATTGGTATTGCTGGGACGGACGCCAAGTGCCAATGGGTAAAGCAACTTGGTGCGGATGTCTGCCTCAATTACAAATCGCCATCCTTCAAAGAGGAGTTGACTGTGGAAACCGAAGGCTTTGTGGAGATATATTTCGGTTCGTATTTCCTAATCTTTACATAATAATCATCAGCTCATTCGTGCGTGTCTCATAGACAATGTTGGAGGTGAAATACTGGATTTCATGTTGACCAGGCTGGCTAAATTTGGTCGTGTTGCAGCCAGGTAAGAAACCTCTCAGGCCAAGGCGGAAATTGAATATGAGCACTGACTTTAAAGTGGAACAATCTCTAATTATAATCGAGATGGTGACATTGTCGGCCTGAAGAATTTTTACGTTAGTGTCTCAAAATCTCCACTCGTGTGAAGGGTCGCCGTTCTAATCCAATTTTCATACAGGAGGTCGTAACTATGCGCTTGCAAATACTGGGTTTTATCAATTTAGACTGGATTGATCATCTATCTGAATTTCGCCAGATTTTGGTAGATGAGTGGAAAAAGGGTACGCTGATCATTGATGACAAGAGTGAGATGATTGTTGAGTCAGGGTTTTCCGAAATTCCGCGCACCTGGATGATGCTGTACTCAGGTGGAAATACGGGCAAGCTCATTACAAAGTTGAAGAGTTGAGGTCTTGAGTAGAGGTCAAATATCATCGCCTTCAACATATCACGGATCGATCGCTGCAGTGTAACATTGGCATGACTTGAAGCGCCTCCAAGTTTGAAGATTCTGTCTCACCTTTACCATCCTGACTATCGCTAACAGGTAGAAGCCCGAGACCACTAATTTCTCATTTGAAGAAATGGTGATAAAATACCTACCGTAATGTCACTGGTGTAGTCTAGCCGCTCCTAAGCGACCCCTGGGATTTGGAGGTAGACTTGAAGTCGATCAAGATGTGGTTGGGTCTAAACGCACCCACAAGTAAATGAGGCAGGAGATAAAGTATGCTGTAATTCCTTCTGTGAATTTGCAAACTAGCTCTCCCTGTTTCCTCCACAATGGGCGAGCTTATCGAGTGTTACATACTGGAAATCAGCAACATCTAGCTAAGACAAATGTTGCATGGAATGTGGTAATATCAGGAGGAAGTCATCCGCCCCTGTTAGAAGATACAATTAAACAGCCGAAGCTGTCACGTAAGCAGGGAAATTATTTTTAGAACATTGATGAATTCATTGAATATCAGGGTGACTTCTTGTCAAGATACTAAATGGTGGTTGATTCTACTGTCGAACTTCACCCTGCTTGCACTCTATAGCAGCAATTGAGACAAGGGCCTGATTAAACATACCTCATTTATTCCACGTAACAGCTGAGTCGCCTGAATACCGCCTCCTCAAAATGGCACGTGAGCTCAGTGTGGTTGTTGTAGTCTACAGCCCCCTTGCGCTTGGACTCTTTACCGGCGCCATCCGTTCCAGAGACGACGTTGCTAAAGCCGGCGACGTCTATGCTGGACTGCCGTGGCTAAGCGAGAAACATGCTGACAAAAACATGGCCATTATTGATCAAATCAATAAAATTTCCGAAGCCAAGCGAGTGAGTTTGGCACAACTCACTCTAGCATGGATACTGAAGGGAGGTGATAATTTCTTGCCAAGCCTGTGAAATACCATCACAGCTTGACTAAATAGCAACTTGGAAAACTTGGAAATCTCGGTCACAGATATTCAGACTGCGGCTAAGGGAATTGCCGGCAACAGAGTGCCACGAGCATATCTACAATTCTGCCTTGCGGATATACCGGCACTTGAATCCTAAACAGGGGTTTAGGATTGTCCCTGGATCCGGGAATGGCGTCACTGTGATCAGCCTGAGAAAAGGCGCCGCTCCATTGACTTTGCCTCCTCTTCCATACCCGTATGCATTGTTTCAAAATGCTCCCATTGACCTTCCCTTCGGCTTGATGTCCTGTAGAAGGGTTACAAGCGCGGAAAATCCCATGTCTAGCCGTGCCAGAAACGCGGCCAAGACAGGGGCGTTGGTCCCTCTCTCTGGTGGTAATATTGTGTCTGATGCCATACCAACCACCAAATGGTATGCGCGATCAGACCTCTTGATTGAAACACACTGCAAGAGATCGACGAGAAGGTGACGGATCAAGAACAAAAAATCCCCAATGTCTCGAATTCTCAAACTTTAACCATTCATATCTAAGATTTGGCTCATCTCGATACAGCTTCCGCTGCCGAAATTCACATGCAGCACGTACTAGACGACATTTTCTTGCAACTTGATGCTCCTCTGGACTGATTCATCATTAGCCGACTCTTGGAACTTTGCAATGGCCTCGGTGTTAGCTTATCTGAGCGGTAGATAGTCGCATTTTGACGTGTTGCTGGACGGACATGGGGACACTATTGTGGTAGCGTCTTGGGTTTTGATCCTACCCAAAAAGCCGACCCTTCCGGCTTACGTTGCCGCTGGTAGAAGGTGGATCTTGCGGCAAGTTCCATCCCGTTTCTGCCTCGCCTCCTTGCAATTGAACATAATTATTTAGTGTAAGCTAGACCTGACTTAGATTGCAAGCTGAAAAATGATCTCCATAATCACATAACTTATTTAAAAGGGGCCTAAAAAACTGATCTTCTTCAACCTGGTGCTTACTGCTTGCTGTTAAGAATCAATGGTTTCCTTTGTGATGACAAGCGATAAGGTTGCCAGGATTTTCCCCAAATTAGTTGAGCCTATATTATTTGGCTGGTTTTGGTCTCGTCAGTTGTTGAAAGAGTATATGATACATTGACGAGAAAACATTTTTATTCTTGCACGCCGATTGTATACTGGGTCAGCGGCTTACCCAATAGCCACGAGGTTTCACATTCCAGGGCGGCTCTCGTAACCCAGATCTGGTGGGTTTGTGAGTCAAGATCTGGCTCTCGGGTTTGATCTACAATTCCAATATGTGGCCACCTCATCCAACACGTATACCACCAGCTCTAAAAACTGTACAATGGTGCCGTACTACTCGTGAATGCTGCTATCGGCAGTCGCAAGGGCCACACACCAGTCAATGGTCGTTCATAACGTCGTGAGTTCCTACTAACGCTAGCCGCCAAACATTTTTAACTGAGACAAAGATAAACCAAAGACGCCCGCTGGCGGATGCATAGTGTCTTATGTGCGTCGCACGAACATTTGGTAGGCGCGATGTCTTGTATTTGATGATGCTGGACTTTGGAGAGTAAGAGCTCCTGTGTGATTCAGGTTAGGCATGTTCCTTGCTATCAGGATCCATATTGATACTTTTCTCGATCCTGAGAGATCCTTTTTTTAATGGAGATCTTTTTGGAATCACTTGGATGCATAGGACGGCGTCACTCTTAGTACGAAACACAGTCTATTGCAATCGTTTGTAAGTGGCGCTACCCCGTAAGTTGGGATGTTGGTTTAAAGCTTGTGAGTGGGTAGATGTCAGGACTTCATCAAATGGCTGAGTGATGTCCATCCGGGAAAAGGGGAGCCAGCCAATACAAAATGAATGAAACCGCATCTATACATTCGGTATCCTTTGGAATGCGGGAGCCCCAGATTCGCCGAGCCGCACTTTTTAAAACGGCAAATAGTTAGCTAGCGGACGATGAAGCCCATGGCTGCTTAAGCCGAACGGTAGCCTGCTAAGCGCTTTGCTGCATCCCCGCTCTGGCTTCCTCCGAGACAACTAATCCCCGACTTGAGTCACATTCTTGGTTGTGTCGTCACCCGTGACAAGTCTCACTCTGGGTCCCAGTGCTGGGGAAAATCGGCATATCCCTCCAACGACACGTTGGATCTTTAGAGTTTCTCAGACGCAAGGTGCATACCGGATGTGTGAATCACGGCTTTTAGAATTATATCACCGTCCGAGTGCGGTGTGGATACCACTGGGAACTGCACGTTGACCCGTGTGATCGTAACATAGGTGTTTTGCCACAGGGGCATAACGCAAGGTATAAATCATTGATTAAACACCCCCTCTCAGAGTCAAAACCGAGCATGCAAGTACCTCGGTTCGGAATGAACCGTAGCTTCTCCATCTTTGACAAACAGCTATTACACACAAAAAGGTTGACGAGTGCCACAGATGGCGGCCAAGCTACGTGATGACAAGGAAGTTGCCTTGAAGATGGCACCCCTGGGAAACACGGACGTGGTCCAGTCGGATACAGATCTGAGCGAAAAGCCTGAAAAGGGCATTGTCGATTCAATACCTCCTGCAGACCATGGAAAGCATGCCTGGCTCTACTTGGCCGCTGGCTTCATTGTGGACGCCGTAGTTTGGGGTACGTCACCAAGAAGGATAACCTGCTCTTACGATGGCTGACGGCCGTTTACCGCAGGTTTCCCCAATACCTTTGGTGTCTTTCAGGAATACTACAGCACCAATGAGCCATTCGCAGGCTCCCCCATGATTCCAATCATTGGAACTTGTACTATGGTAAGCTGACCGCCACACGGACCAATTTCTTGGCTAATTCTTCCCTAGGGCGTCATGTACCTAGATGTCCCCATTGTGATGGGGCTCCAGAAAATCTACCCATCCTTCGGGAGATGGTCGCCATTCATTGGGCTATGCCTAATGAGCATCTCACTTGGTGTAAGCTCATACTCACAAACTACAACCCAGTTATTAGTAAGCCAAGGAATCTTCTTTGCTCTGGGCAGTTCCATCATATACTGCCCAGTTATACTGTACTTTGATGACTGGTTTGTCAAACGCAGAGGAACCGCTTTTGGAATCATGCTGTCTGGTACCGGACTGGCTGGATCGATGCTTCCTTTGATCTTTGAACATTTTCTCCACACCTACGGGTTCCGCACCGCATTGCGGATCTGGGCCATTGCTCTGGTGATGCTCATGGCACCATTGCTGTACTACATCAAGCCCCGACTCCCGGCTGTCCCAACATCAGCGACCGAAACATTTAAATTCAGATTCGTCATGGACAAGACCTTTCTTCTCTACCAGGCATCAAATGTCTTTCAGGCCCTTGGATTCTTCTTGCCGAATATATACTTGCCAACATATGCTCGTGCCATAGGTGCCAGCCATTTCATGTCAGCTTTTACCCTTGTACTGATCAATGTTGCCGCTACTATCGGATGTGCTTGCATGGGTTTAATAACCGATCGCTATCACGTCACCATTTGCTTCCTTGTGTCAGCGATTGGATCGACATTGTCAACATTTCTCATCTGGGGATTAGCGACAAAAATCCAAGTTCTGTTGCTCTTCTCTGTCATCTATGGACTGTGCGCTGGATCATACCCTTCTGCCTGGCCTGGTATCACAAAACACATGCTGGAAAACAAGGCACCGTCAAAGGAATGGAGACGAGACAGTGACGCGAGTGAGGCTACCCTGACTAAAGAAACAGAAACGAGGGAAGCATCCAATTCGACAATGATATTGGGCATGCTTTCTATGGGTCGAGGGATCGGCAGTGTTATCTCCGGCCCCCTTAGCCACGCTTTGATTGAGGGGCATCCCTGGGCCAACGAAGCCTTTGGAGGTTATGGAACAGGATACGGCCTGTTGATCGTATTTACAGGAGTGAGCGCCATTTTCAGCGGCGCTACATTCCTTTGGTTCAGACTCGGATGGATGTAAGTATTGGGGTAATTGATGGGCATATTTCATTTTAAAGGACAAAAATATCAAGGCACAATGGAATGAGCAGATATGATGTATTAGTGGTGGCAATGCGCAGGCTTACAAAGCCTGGCTCAGAGGCCACGAAATTTCTGAAACTATAGTAGCTTTAGTTATAGATATAATTGATTGAAAAAGTGGATGTAAAAGGCTCTTTGTTAATGTGACCAAAGAAAGTCGAGTGAAAATTCACAAAGCCATATTGAATGCTGATTCATACCTGGTTCTGACAAATTGCATTTGACTTCTGAAATACTAGAAATCTACATTCCCGTACGCGCCCATACCTATTGATCTAACCGATTGACCTTAGGTGTTGTCGATTTCAGCTTATGTAATTGCAGCTTTGGTTTGGCTACGATAGAAGAGCATAAAAAGAATTAAATCAATGTTCACCATAGGCAATAATCGTTCTGAAATGTCTTTATTTTGTCACTTTGTGTATTGCTGTGGCTTGCTGTAAGAGCGGAGTTTGAAACACAGCCTATCACCTACTGCTGTTATAGTATTTCTCGGTACATTTGGTAAATCCTCTTGCATTCTGGTAGTCGCTGAGATTATTTCGCAACTCAAGCGGATTCACTTTGACGAAAAAGCATGTCAACTGATCGACTTGGACATATTTGATGTCGATAGCGGCAGTTCCTGGGATGCCACAAGTTCATTGCACATAGGCGCAAGAAGACATTGCTCGCGAAAGGCTGATCGTCGCACGATTCATCAAATCAATAAATTTTGATCGCCAAGGTCCTCCGAGTCTCCGTCTGGTCTTAATCTCGAGGTTACCCGCTAAAATATGAGCCAATATTTGTTGTTGACTGTTCAGCTTGAAATCAGCGTCAATCGGGGTTCAAACTTTTGCTGTACTATTTAGAGAATAGTTTATAGAGAGGAATTCTCGCTGATTTTCTACATACTTCTCGTGGCACTGGTTATTACTAACGTCAAAGGCTCCTTTTACCTTATGCTAGATGAACGAAGAAGTCATCGCGGAGCTACCACAATCCGCACGGTTGAACGTAGCTTAGCACTAGCCTAACTTTGTGGCTTTCCGAACTAGGCTTGCCGTTACCGATGGGCTCTGATTAGCGTAAAAACAAATAGAGCACAAGCAGCACGGCGGACCCGGAGATATACTGTTTACCAGGTCCTCGCCACGAAGCAATTGTTCACATCGTCATTCCTAACATTATTCCCGAGATGGAGAGACGTGGGTTTGTCAGTAAGCCACCAAATCTACGCAGTTTGGCCCTTCTGAATTTCTAACGAATTCAACAGTCTTGACTGTTGAAGATTCCCTTACCCTAGAGTGTGAGCTCCGATATTAACTGTTGCAGTGATGCTTGGACACCGATGAAGTTGGATTCGGGATTGCGAGCGATTATAATGTGACTGGAGGAAGATTGATATATGTAATACCCAAATCCCTCCAAGGTATAGACAAAGACATGAACCTTCACGACCGCGAGAGCCCTGAGTGTTAACAAGGAATGTGATACATCCTCACACACTGGGTAACTAGCTATCGAGCCTGACACTGTACAATGAGTGCAACATGAGCTACTAAATACGTCAAGGTGAACCAATATCTTGACCAATCATTTTTACAGGTCGCAGCCTTTGGTTGGGGTAATCCTTATCGCTGTGTCCTATTTCCGAGACCGCGGAGAAGCTGAAATCCCAGCTTCCGCGGAAAAGATAAAACCTTACGGTGGCTAATGTGGCGTTTTTGCGTGCATTTTCGACTGAACGGAAGACGTGAGCTCTACCTTGCTACGTTCCTACGAGTTTTATCAGTTACTCAAAGTCTATCATTTCAATGCTGAACCCGTGGCACCGCATGGCTCTTGTTCCTAGGGGACGATTCAGCGCTTTTCTGGACCGCGGAACGGATCATTGCCAAGAGTCCGATGATCAATTTTTTTCTGACCGATCATGATGGGAGCCCAAGACGGGAGAAATGGCGTATCAACCTTCCTAGTCTGTCAACTCGATAACAATAGCGCCTTGGCGTCCCCGCAGTAAGTGAGCTCGGACGAGCAAAGTTGAACCATCTCCAGTTAATTGTGGTGTGGGTGGTAAGCCCCCTCACCTTGGCCCCGATGGCTGCCAATCAGGCCAACGACCCGTCAAGCTTAACAAGACGCTTAAATGCCCATTCTCGCCACTCTGGCCGACGGCCCGAAGAATCATCAGTGATCAAATAAGATGAATTGAGATTCCTCATTCATTTATTGCTGCGTCCTCGATTATCCCGAGACTTCTCATCGCGATCAATCATGTCGGCTAGGCACATTGCAGCTCTGGCTGCCCTTGCTGGGGCTGCCGCCGCTGAGACGATCCACGGTGCGGTTGTATTCAGTCGCCACGGCGATCGTACGTTCCTCCCCATCCCGACATATTCCCTCACTTCAAGTGCTGACTCACGGCCTAGGATCAACAAAGTGGTATGGGGCCCAGTCTTTGACAAGCCTTGGTGCAGAGCAGAATTACCAAGTCGGCAGCAGCTATCGTGACCGATATTTGGCTTCTGACTCGGCGTATCAAATCCTCGGAATATCGGAGGATCAATATGTCTCGTCGCAGGTTTTTGCCAGCGCTCCCGACCAGGGAATCCTGATGAACACTGCCACGGCATTTCTCCAGGGCTTCTACCCGCCGCTCGGCGAGATCGCCCCCGAGATTGCGAGCCAGACACTCAACAACGGCACAAACAGCACAAGCCCCATTGATGGGTACCAGTACGTATTGTTGCATGGCATCAATGACAATTCGCCAGACACAATCTGGATCAAAGGCGACGACTCGTGCCCTGCGTATAAAAATGCGTCCAAGGATTTCACCAAGAGCCAAGTCTTCTCGGATCGCGTCGAAGCCACCAATGACTTCTACGCCGGCTTTTACGACGTCCTCAGTGAAGGCGTATACAATTTGAAGCCCGAGAACATGACATATGCGAACGCTTACAACATCTTCGACCTTGTAAATGTCGCTCGAATTCATAATGAGACGTCGCCTGCTCGCAACGTCTCGGATGAAGACCTGTTCCAACTGCGCACCCTCGCAGACTCGGCCGAGCTCGGTCTCAACTGGAACTCGTCGCAGTTGGCCCGCTCCATCGGCGCCAACACGCTGTCGGGAGTTGTTCTCACCAAGCTCAACGAGACCGTCGCGACCGAGGGCAAGCTCAAGTTTAGCCTCCTTGCCGGCAGCTACGACACCTTCCTTGCCTTTTTCGGCATCGCGGAGCTGCTGGACGTGTCGCCCGACTTTTACGGCCTGCCAGACTACGCCTCCACCATGGCGTTTGAGCTCTTCACCAACGACACCACCGCCGACTTCCCCTCCAACCATGACGACCTGCGCGTGCGCTGGCTCTTCAAGAACGGGACCTCTGGGGAATTGACCACCTTTCCGCTTTTTGGCACCGGTGAGGGATCCCTGTCGTGGACGCGCTTCATGAGCGAGATGACGGAGCGGGCCATTCTCGACGTTGGGGACTGGTGTGAGCAGTGCTCAGCTGCTGAGGACTTTTGCGCCGCCTACGAGGAAGAGGCGACTGCAGAGACGGAGGGCAAGTCATCGGATGGTGGAAAGGGCGGCGGCATGTCAAACGCCGTTGCTGGAGTTATTGGTGCCATGGTGACTTTGGGTGTGGTCGGTATCGTCGGCGCGGCCGTATTTTTGCTGAAGAGACGTAAGAGCGTCAGCAGTGCAGAACAGACTGAAAAGAACAGCGTGAGGAGCGGCAGCACCGATGCCAATGCCAACTCTGTCTAAGGTACCAGCGCAATGCAGTATGGAAGCATTTAGGAAACCTATTAATTAAATAAACTGAAATGTGCAATGATATTATTCACAAATTGTAAAACATCCCTGCCAATTGGAAGGTGGCGGACCAAGGGATGTTTTATAGACATGCTAGGTCTTGGCTTTGCGATTGATTGGAATTCTGCGTTCACAGAGCCAATATTGAAGTTGCCTTGGATTGTTATCAATTCACGACACCACATTGAGAAGAACTTTTATTGTTGCAACAGAAGAGGCATAGCCCATCGTACAATGCTTCCCTGTAGACAAGGGAGACCAATCAATGATGCGAGTGGTAACCCTCAAATACTGCCCTCTTGCCACAAACTCCGTCAACCAAGACAGTCCAAGGGGTGGCATTCCATGGTGGGACCATTTGTCGAGACACGCAACACCATGTCGCAAATCTCAATCCGCACATTCCAGATGATGGGCATTAGTATACATACAAAACTCAGGAACCCTCAAAGACGTTTGGTGCACCCCTTTTGTATCGCTCATTAGATAGAAGCCTGGAAATGGTGACGCTGAAGTTGGCTGCAATAGCCGCTTCAGTCAGTGTTTGTGTGTGTAGGCGCCAACGAATGTCACATAGCCGCAAACTTTCTCACCCGAGCGCCAGGGACGACGGCAGCACCGACCTCTATCACCGCTAGTTCCATCTCAACCACAGCTACGGCAGTGAGCTGCGCAGCTCTCAATCTTTTTATTGATGCCGGATTTGAAACTGGGCAGGGGAACTGCGGACCGGATAGCTCAATCGACTTTGTATACACACCAAACGGAGAGGCTCCTTTGGGTCATTCGTCATCGAATGCGTTCTAGTATGTTAATGCTTCTTTATTATTCTGTTCCACATTGTGCCATCCAGATGCCGTTATAATTTCTGCTAATAATCATGGTTGGTAGCAATATCTTTCTGACGACCGGCTCGCAAGCTGTTCTCCAGCTCGACCTCGTAGACCTCCAAGATCACGGTTCCTATAAACTAAGCGCATATTATAATATTGGAAACCGCCAGGGCTTCCAATCCAACACTCAGTGCGTCCTCAGCGGGGTGATCAATTCGGAGGCACAGGGGACTTCTGTGACATTGACTCAATCAACCGTCTAGGGGGATTGGAAGTTATTTGAGTCGGTCGTGATAGTGCCGCAGGACTATGCCTCGGCTGGATTCATGATCAGCTGTGATTTCACCAACACCGACGGCATCGACATCAAAGTTGACGACGTCTCCTTCGTTCAAGTTTGCCCAGACGCAGGTGACTCTGCGTCGACCGGTGCCAGTAGCGGTAGTTCCACTAGCTCGACCACCTCGACTTCTACATCCACTGCCACGAGCGCGACTCCCACTTGTGACTTCAACCTGGTTGAAAACCCAGGTTTTGAACAGGGAACCCAAAATTGGGATAGTGGAAACTTTGGCTTCGTTGGAACTGAAGCTGACACAGGCATCGCAGCATTTGACGGACAGTCTTTCTTGTAAGTTCGCTCCAGTTCAAGATTTTTCATCTGCATTATTGAACCCTTGCTCATGGTTCCATTTAGCCTAGGAAGCATTCCACCAAATCCGGGTCTCTCGGCCCCCGCGTCGTACCAGCTTCAGCAGAGGATATATGGCCTTCAACCAGGCAGCAGCTACCTCATCCAGGCGCAGTACGCCTTGGGTAAAAATCAGTATATTATAGACGCTGACTTCGGATACTGCACTCTTAATCTGATTTGGGACGGCAATAACCAAGGGGGGCCCGAATACGACTCTGGTGTGTCCCAAACCCCCGGCCAATGGGCACAACAAGAGGCAACTGTTACCGCAACGTCAAATACAGCGCTTTTGGTCTTAAAATTCAGCTGCATAGGTAGTGGCCTCTTTGATATTTTATTAGATGGGATTTCCGTGGTTCAACCCTGCTCGGAATCGGAATAATTTCAAATATAGTCTCTATTTTTATACTGTTCCTCGTTCATCCACATCATCAAACCGCTCGCTTTGCTCCAATATCGCCCGTTCCGCCTTGGTTTGACCCTCCTTGGGCAGGTAAATCATAATGACCGGAATCAAGGCCGCGAGTATCGTGCCAAAACCGGTGAAGGCGCCAGTTGTGGCAAAACCCTTGATGAATTTGGGGCCATCCGACGAAGGCCAGAGGCGGCTACCATATACAGCAGACAGGTTACCGACTGAGTTGACCAAAGCCATGACGACAGCTCTCTTCTCTGCAGGCAGATTGATGACTTCCGAGGTCCAGTTCAGGATAAGCGGGAGGGCAGTGTACAAGCCGGCGATATAAAAGCACAGCATGGCGTATTGAACCTTTGCATTGCTCACTGTAATGCACACAATGGTGCAGACGAAGCTGAGGGCGAAGCATCCGGTAACATGCCAGCGCCTGTCTCCGGTTCGATCAGCTGTGTAGGAGAGAACAATGAGGAAGACGGCGCCGACCATCCAAATCGGGATCGTCATGTACTGCGCGTTTACAGAGGTGTAGCCCATTGACTTCACGATGGTCGGGATAAAGTATGAGATGGTGCAGGATCCAAGATCCATGACGAAGAGTACCACAAACAGGTAAGTCCTTGGGTCGGCGATGGCTGCTTTGAAGGCCTGGAACGGTGTAAGCCGCAGCGTCTGGTTGACGATTCCGGTTCCGCGGTCGTGGAGCACGCGCACAACTGCGAGCTGTCGCTCTTCCAGCGAAAGACGGGCCGAGTTTTCGGGGAAGTCGAGGATGACAAATCTGAGCACGATAGCCATGAAGATTGTACAGCATCCTTCAATCAGGTACAGCCAGCGCCACCCACGCATGCCTCGAACGCCCTCCATGTTGCCGGTGATGGCACCTGCCAGGAGGCCACTGAGAGCTCCGGAACAGACCGAAGCGGTGTAAAAGATTGAGAATCGCTTGCCTGCAGCACCGGTGTGAGTTGACGTGTACTAAAAATGAAGGAAGAGTTTGCCGGTGCACACATACCCACTTCTGACTTCTTGTACCAGCAGGTCATGAGGAACAGAACGCCAGGGAAAAAGCCTGCCTCGATGGCACCGAGGAAAAATCGCAGAGCTAGCATTCCCTTGTAGTTGTGGGCAACGGACATGACGGCGCTGATTGTGCCCCAAACTATCATCAGCCCCGGAAGGTACCAGGACGGCCGTGATCGAGTCAGGATCATATTGGATGGTACTTCGCAAACCAGGTAGCCAATGAAAAAGATGGAAAGGAGCATGGCATATTCTGAGCGGAGTCAGTTAGCAACAGATCCAGCGGGAAAGCTTTTTAGCCGAGGGCCACTCACGATCGTCGGTCAATTTGAGATCAACATCCATCCCAGCAACCTTTGCATTTCCCTGGCAGCAAAATCAGTAAAATATTATTTTCACGCCCCGATTGGGTTTCTTACAATATTCTGACGGTCAATGTATGCCAGAATGTACATAAGCCAGAGCGCAGGCAACATAATCAGGTCCACTTTCCACACCAGCCGTTTCTCAGCGTCGGTTCCGGGAACGTAGTTGGCCAACGCCTGCTCGAGTTCAAGGTCTTGGATCGCTACATTCACGTTTGTGATTGTTCCGATATCCACATCGGCACCGGACTTGGAGTCCATATCGCCAGGTTTGAGGGGAGACATGGTGTTGGTGTGAAAGATTTCAAATTGGCGACACGGTCTCTCTACACCGAGGGGGAAATGGATGGAAACACTACGAGCCTTCTCTAAAAGGCGACTATATGATTCTTTTGTATTTTATAAAAATCAGCACCCCAGGCGACGAGGGTGGTTGGCCCTCGCTTGCACTCAATTCTCGCACTAGCTCCTTATCTCGCAAGCATATGATGGCTATCAACCCCAAGGACCAGCCCCGCAAATTTCTCCGCGCTTTGACAACGTCTTCCCCGCCCGTCGTGATCTTCAAGGTTCCTGCTAAAGGGAACCTCAGGGTAGGCAATCGCCCGCGTTACCGGCCCGGTCGCATACCAGTGCTCCGGGTCGTGGTGGGACACCGGCCGTTGACATCATTAGAGGACCCTGACCGGCAAAGCTAGACTTTAATCTATCGTAGGGACAGACCAGCCAGAAAGTGCATCAAATTAGGTTGTTGGTGAGGAGCCAGCATTACACATGTATGCGTATCTCTGATTTAGCAGATAAATGACGGTTCTGGCGTATTTGGACTTCTCAAGTTCGTGAAATCGTGCCATTGAGTTACTAGGCGGTGCCTTACGAGTCAATGGGTGATTCTTTTTCACGCATGTCTTATCCCGGGCACACACTATCTTATCAATGCAACTGGGAAATCCTACCTACCAAATACGCTGATTCATGACATACATGGGCCTGACCTGGCAAAGCGAAAATCCCCACACTTTGCCAAGTAGCTCCCCGAACTAGGGCCCGAGTCGTGTTAGCCTTGCACCATGCGACATCGGACCCCAAATCAAGGATCCGACGCGCAATGTCGGCGTCAAATATGAGCTTCCTGATTGCACCTTGGCCATTTTTGCCGGCAGCCACTGAACTCGCGCCGGCGGCACCCCGTCCGGGGCCGGACCGGATGAACTTTGCCATGCGCCAGTAATTGACCTTCGCTCCCAACTGCCCCCATACGACAGCGCGAATTGCTCGGGAACAAGGTTCTGAAACGGCCATGGCGCTTATCAATAACCCAAACCGGCCGGTTGCGTGGAGAACCCAGCCAGTCAGATCTTGGCCGGCCTGCAAAGGGCGTGTCCTATCCAAGATGGCTTGCCGCGCTGCCTGAATGTGCTATAAAAGTAAGTCGCACTCAGATCTTGGTAGCCCCCCTGCAACCACCGTGGTCCGATTTTGCACTTGTTTGCCTGTTACGACAAGAGTCCAAGCCCTGTCATCGATAAAAATAAAATTACGCATCAATCATGTCAGCACCGAAAAAGCACGTCGTGTTCGATGTCGTAGGAACCTGCGTCTCCTACGATGCAGTCTTTAACGCCATCGACACTAGGCTAGGAGATAAACTTCGTGCCGAGTGCGTCAAGCCCAAGCTCCTTGGCTACACGTGGTTTGAGGCAGCCGAGCGTGAGTATACCTATCTGAGCATTTCTGGTCGGTACATTCGCTTCTTCGACGTCTTTCGCAGCCTCTTCTACCGAATGCTGTGGATGGCTGGCATTGAGGAGCCGCGCGAGTTTGCCACCGACGAGGACCTGGACTACATCCTGGACCAGTTCATGCAGCTAGAGACGCGGCCGGGTGTTGCCGAATGCTTCCAGATCCTGCGCGATGCAGGCTTTACCTGCTGGGCGTTTACGGCCGGTGACGTCAAGCGCGTGAGGGGATACTTTACGCGCAACGACATCGATATGCCACTGGAAAACTTCATGTCGTGCGATACACTGGGTATTGGAAAGCCAGCCCCGGAGTCGTATCAGCCTCTCTTAAAGGATTTTGAGGGCGAGGAGGCGTGGTTTGCCGCCGCACACATGTGGGATGTGTCTGCAGCCAAGTCGACAGGGTAAGTCAAGCCGTCATTTACGCGTGCGGATCAATCCTGACAAGATATGCTAGATTTAAGGGAGCCTATTGCACAATATGGGAGAAAGAACCTTGCATAGATTTATTCGGAACCATGGATGTCATGGCGGATTCATTTCCTGATATGGCGCGAAAAATTGTAGCCGCATCGCAAGCAGCTGAGTCAAAGGCCTAGTCAATGATTGGCATCCCAGGCGCTCAAAACCTTTATGCAGTTCTTTTAAGTGTATAAAATAACTCTATTTCCAATCAATGATTGGCACCTTGTAGTGCAATCGCTGTAAATCCGTTGTGGGCTATGAATACCCCGACAATCCAACCACTGTACTGTTGAACGGTTCCATGGCCAACATTGTGACGTGCTATCCTAGCAGAATGCAGTACGTGGCAATGAAAACTTAATCAAAATCCACCAGATATTGTACACATTCCCCAGTGCAAATGAACCCAGCCCCTCGACAATCTAATCGGCCCGCCTGTATCAGAGCCAACTGTGCCCCCATGGTTGACCGCCGAAAGCTATGACCGGAAGGGTGCCGGCTACAACAATCGCTGATCAATCGAACAGATAAGCGTGAAATAGCTTACAGTGATTAGTTAATTGCCCTGTCGCCTCTTGTTACATGCCAATCAGGTGAAAAATCACTATCAATTGCAAGCCATGGTCCCATCGTCGGAGTGGGGTTGACGCTTGCCAAGTGGATCCCCGATCACCAAGTCTATTTCCCTTATCTAGCGGTCGGCATCCCCTCTAGAGAGGGGACCGAAAATTAAATAAGTAAGAATATTAAATAAAATTCTTGTAGACTGAAACTGCTCTACTTAAACCAGGAGACCTCGCATCGCCCAACATTGTGGGGAGGACATACCCTTACTGCCTGATCAAGCCCACCAAGATGCCTGCGATATTTTGGGATCCCATGAGCCTATTTTTATCGAAATAGGACCTAGTAATGCTGTTAATGATTTTAGGCAGAGGGCAATAGTCTTGTTTAGATTACAACGACCTGCTGTTTATATCCTGTGAAAATCGTCCCATCTGACTCATCCGTCCCTGTTACTGAAGTTTCGCCTTGAGACTTCCAAATGTCTCGAAGAATGTAGTTATCCTCAATTCATTGGATCTTATACGTCATCATAGATGCAACGAGGATGATTCAACACCCAGATTATCTACCACTTATCAGTACCAAGAGGATAAATGGGATGGGCAACATTGACAGAGAAAAGCAAAAGTGGTCCGATATAGGCGTGGGATCTACATCTAAACAAAAACCAAAGACATTTAATAAAACATCGCCTCATCAGATGTCCAGTCGCTTTTAGGTTACAGAAGTAGACTCTTGTCCCGTTGTGTACATTTCCTGATATTAGCTAGTAGCAAAGCAGCATAATTTTCATGGCGAGCCACCAGCCTCGTAGGTTCATGCCAAACTCGGCGAAAGTAAATACTATTAAAAAAATGATTCAAGGCAACTTCGCACACTGAAATACATGTTCAAAATCGACTCGTCATTCTTGACTTGCCAATCAGTAGTCAGAATGCATACGAAATAAGTTTGACGATCTACCTTGTTCCTGTATCCGATTGCTAACATCGGCAAAATTATCATTTATTGTTTCAGATTAAGCCACCGAGATGAAAGCGACGGCATTTCTACTTTGCGTTGGAAAATATTTGATGCCATCGATGCGCTCGTTTGATTTGACGTCATCTCCCGGTTTCGATCCGCCACCAACAAAGGAAGCATTGTTCCGAGACAACAAGAATCCTTTAAGTATAGTAATCTTAAGAAATCCTGTCCAAACACGGCTTCTCACTCTTCCAAATCATTTCATTACATCTTACGACGTCTTCTCCTGAAAAATGAAGCAACAGCCCTTTACTTGGATCATCGCACTCGTCCAGCTATCCGGCTTTACAGCTGCACAGCAGGCCTCGAACTTTGATGTTCCCCAGGAAATTGCAGAAAAATACACCTGCACGGATGCCTGTTATGAGGATTTACAAAGCAAAAATGCCGCTGATGTCAAAATGTTTGGTACAGAGTTCGATTACGATTTTTACGATACGGCCGCCAACTTCTCAAAATCAAATCCGGGGGATATCTTGAAGCTGGAAAAAATTGATCCGGCCAAATTGGATCTCTTGGCTACACCCGGCATCGTCTCGAGCGCTATATATTATCGATTCCAATACACCTCGCTCGACTTTTCCGGCTCCAAAGTGCCATCAACGGGCTTCATTGCCATTCCGCAGAAGAAACACCCGGGTAAAAATCGACATCGGACTGTGGCATTTGCGCATGGAACGACTGGAATTTGGCGGGGCTGTGTTCCTTCGACAATTTCCAATCTTTTTGATTACGACACTTGGAGCGCGCTGGTAAATCAAGGCTATGCTGTGATAGCTACTGATTATTCTGGTCTTGGTAACAATTTTACAGCACACAAGTACTTGGTGTTTCCGGAACATGCAAATGACATCTTCTACTCTGTGGTTGCCGCGAGGAAGGCATTTGGCAACGTGTTGTCTAAGGAATGGATGAGCATGGGACACTCGCAAGGCGGCGGTGCAGTGTGGTCACTCGCCGAAAGCGATCTTCTTCGCTCCAAAGACTCTAAAAAAGCGGGTAAATACCTTGGAACTGTCGCAATCGCTCCGGCAGCGAGACTTTTCGACATGGCTGCCTATACCGCCAAGCTGTTTGAAACGGACAAGAATTTTCACGATTGGTCGGTTACCAGTGGCTACGTCCGGGTCGGACACGCCATCAAAAGTCTTTTTCCATCTTACGACATGTCCATATTCTCAGAAAAGATGCGCAAGCGGCTAGAGCTTGCTGAGCTTGCGCAGCTTTGCTTTGGCGCCAACGCGGCCATGGTCGACGATCTTGGTGGTGATGAAATTCTTGCCAGTACAGACCTCTCTGGCGAAAAGGAGCTACAGGCATTTCAAAACATGACATCACCTGGCCTGGGGAAGCGCTCTGAACATCCCATCTTAGTGCTACAGGGCCTGAAAGACACAGCTGTCATGCCTGATACAACGATTGCGACCAGCAAAGACAGTTGCCAATACGGCAATGAGATACAACTGAAGCTGTACCCTGACGAAGACCACCGGACAATCGTTACAAAGGCGGCACCTCTATATCTTCGTTTCATTGACACTCGCTTCAAGCACCCGGCCAAGCCTCCTGGGAAATGCACAACTCAGAGCATGCGTCCCAAAGAGAATTAGCACACTTCTCCACAT
Organism: Calonectria crousiana; assembly: GCA_013406985.1. NCBI lineage: Eukaryota > Fungi > Ascomycota > Sordariomycetes > Hypocreales > Nectriaceae > Calonectria > Calonectria crousiana. The sequence goes on along the minus strand of VTGD01000125.1, from coordinate 92,954 downwards.
CCAAACAAGGTCATGTGACCATGGTTCATGACGGTCATTAAACCATGTAGTTGGCTCAAATAAAAGATGTTTGTGTATCGTTATATTCCTAGTGTACCAACACTTATTACAATGTGCAATCGGTCGTTAATCATACCATAACTTGGGATCCACGCGCATTGCACATTGCCTGATCCGCAGGAGGATAGGGTAGTCCACAGAATGCATCCAATTGAGACTACATCTAAGGTAAAGATTAAGGGGGCCACTCACCCTGTACTGTGATATATCGCGGCTTCATCATATTCTTCGCATAATGAAAATCATCTCCTTATTCAGTTGGCATGGAGGTGTTGTCATTGATACCCCTCAACATCTCGCCTCCGATCATGCGACGCGTGGAGTCATTGATTTGCAGAACTAATTTAGTGCAAAACAGGAAAGCCCCGAACCCACTTCTTCCCCGCTCCAAGAAAACCGTTGCTGGGGTTGATCTGCTTTTGTCATCAAGATGATGGAGTTGGGGGTACAGTTCGCTTGTTTCTAATAGAGATGGATTGTGTTTTTCATGCAGAAGGTGGGATTCCCCAGTACTCGTTGCTCACTTTCTCCTCCGCAGATGCCATCGCAATCCACCACTCTGGCGGGTGTTACGAGTGGTGAAATCTGCTGCGTTGTCGATGTGGAGAGAATCCTTCACGGGCGGTGACCTGATGGGGCAACCAGCCCCGAACAAATTAGAAACTAGACCTAAATCGCAACGGGTAAGGAGTGGCAACATGTGTGTCAAATAAACCAAGTCGCGGAGGCCGCGACTGGCAAGATTTGAACCACCCGCAAACCCACTTCCCGTAAACCGAGGAGACTCAAATAGCAGCTTATTGCGGCTGCACTGGACTCTGACAGGTCAACAACCAGCAGCCTGACAGCAAACATGGCAACCATCCACGGCCAGTGCGATGCCCAATTCGAGGGCATCAAGAACCTACTGAAGGAACAACTCGAGTCTGGAGGAGAAGTGGGTGCCTCGATTGTCATCAACGTCGACGGAAAAAATGTGGTAGATATGTGGGGTGGCCATTCCGACGAGGCGAAGACAGTGCCTTGGAACGAGGACACCATCGCCAACGTCTGGTCCTCGTCCAAGACGATTTGCGCATTTGCAGCTCTTGTCCAAGTTGAGCGTGGGCTGTTGGATCTCGACGCACCTGTTGCCAAGTACTGGCCCGAATTCGCGCAAAATGGCAAGGAGGGAGTTCTTGTCCGCCACTTCCTCTCTCACACATCTGGCGTCTCCGGCTGGGAGCCGCCTGTCGACTGGGAAGAGATCTACGACACTCCCCGGGCCGTGGCTCATCTTGCCGCACAGGCTCCGTGGTGGGAGCCCGGCACGGCATCCGGTTACCACTCGCTTACCATGGGGCATTTGATCGGAGAGCTCATCCGACGCACCAGCGGAAAATCCTTGAAGCAATTCATCGCCGAGGATATTGCTGCTCCGCTGCAGGCAGACTTCCAGCTCGGTGTCCTCGAGAAGGACTTGGGCCGCGTATCAAACGTTATTCCCCCTACCGAGCCGAATAACGGAATGGGCGAGATTGACCCAAGTAGCATCCCGTTCAAGACATTTGCGATTTCCGTCGCTGACCCGTTCGTGGCACTGACGCCTGGGTGGCGGAACGCCGAAGTTGGTGCCGCCAACGGTCACACCAACGCCCGAGGCCTTGCTCGAATTCTGTCAGCCATCCCACTGGGCGGGACTGTGGATGGAGTGAAGCTGCTCTCTCAGGCTACCATCGACCAGATTTTCCGAGAACAGTCCAACGGAATTGATGTTGCCATGGGTGCCCCGCTTCGATTTGGTATTGGGTACGGCATTGTTGGTGGAGCCTCGTCACAATCCGTCAAGTGGATGCCTTCCGAGGGCCGTATCTGCTTCTGGGGAGGTTGGGGCGGTTCTGTGGAGATTATGGATCTCGATCGCAAAATCACCTTCTCCTATGTTATGAATAAGATGAGTGCCGGTGTTCTCGGGTCTGAGAGAACCGAGCTGTATGTCAAAGAATTTTACAAGGCTCTTGGAGTTGAGCTATAATTTGTCATGGATTGCGTTTGGAAATTTAGACCTTGGTTCTAAAGCTTGTCTTAATTTAAGATGGCAATACTACTGATCGAAGATATTCACAATTCAAAGCCAGAAGTCAAACCAGTTCACCGCTTGGGTGAATGCCTGCTCCTTGGCAAATTTCTGCCGCTTATTGTTGACGTCACATCGCACAGTGAAGCCATGCTCCACGCCAGAGAAGAGATAAATCTGGAAAGGCTGCTTTACATCAGTCAGAATTTCTTCCGATCGTATTCGCTTCTCAAGTGGGAAGATGCTATCAGTCTCAGCAGCCGAGATGGCCAAGGGCCCCGTGATTCCGTAAAGCTCCTCCTCTTCCACGAAGCTTGGGTGCGCCAGGTATGCCACGTCGATGCCACTTTTGAAGTGGCGAACGGCGTACTTGGCTCCGAAACAGTAGCCCGCAGCGCCTATTCTGACTGCGCCGTACTGTTCCTTCAGCTCCTTGATGCTTGCAACAATGATGGGGTCAATGGCTTCAGCATCGTGGGGGCTGTTGCCGTCGGACCCATGTGCAATCCACTCCATCAGCTTGTGCTTCTCGGGTTCGAAGGCATCCCCGTTGAAGATATCTGGGATAAGCGTCGTGTACCCATTGGCTGCAAACTCGTCGGCCATGAGTTGTGCATTTTGCCAGATGCCGAAAATGTTGGGTATATACACAATTGCGGTCTTGGAATGGGACACGCCACCAGGGGCTTCGGTAACGTAGGCTTTGATGCGGTCGTTTGCAATTTTAATCAGTCTTCCCGTGGGCGTGCCCCTATTTGCTGTTAGAACTCCAATCTATTGGATGGTATTATTGTCAGACACCGCCGCGATACCTACACGAGTCTGTTTCTCTGGGATAGACTTACTCATGTCTGATGCGGACCGTGCAACATTTTCCTGGCGGATTAGAAGCCATATTGCCAAACAGTCAAAGCTGATGTCTCAAGTAGGTTCAGAGAGCCGCCTGTCTCATATGATGGGTGACCAGCCGCTCATCGGTGACTCATTTATGATACATAACTATCCAGTGGGAAGACGTTAACCAAGTTTGCACCTCGGCTCCACCAAAATGCTGACAAATACGACACGGCAGTAAATCTTCAACTGGAGAAGCCGCAAAATGTGGAACTTGAGGAATGTAAATATATATACCCAATTCCGCGAACGCTTCACGCTTACTTTATCCTGTGCTTCTATCCTCATACGAATATCGTTGTGGTTTCCAGCAAAGGGACCACTGAACCATAACATCAGGATTTAAACTTTATGGATCCATCCGAAGCCAACCAGCAGCCTAAGATCACGCAGTAAAATAACTATCGAAAGTTAAGCTCTTGACTTTGGGGGCTTCGTTGTATTACTTGCGTTGTTTTATTTGGAGGGTTTCCATATCCACTACAGCTGTCCTTTCAACAAAGCTGTCATATCCAAATGACAGGTGTGTGTCAAGGGGTTGTCGGCTGATCATTCAGTACCATCATATTCCGCATCGAATACAAACTCTCCGTTCTTCGCGGAAATTCGACCCAATCAACCAGCCCGCAGTCCGTGTCATACACATTCAGGGCATTATTGTTCTGTCAGGCCATGTGGGGCGGCTTTTGGAGCCTGAAGTCTCCAAATGACAACTTCAACACTCTGCAATCTATTTCAGCAAGCCCTGCGCCGAGCAGAGCTGCTCCTCCTCAATGTTCCAAAGTACATGCCCACCTTTTCCTTTGAGGGCTCGTGTTTGTGGCCTCAATGACTTCCAGCTTAGGTATCCAGAAGAGGTGCGTTCAAGTTCTGCGGTTTGTTTAGCGAAGAGAAGGAATGTGGGATAGCAAGCAAGTGGCCCATCACCCCGAAGCGGGGATATTTGCACAAGAGCATAATCTTTACACTTGAACTCTGTTCGTTTGAAGCGTAACAAAATTTGCAAAACGATTGACATCCCTCAAAATACCTTTGTCAAGAATTCCTCAAGGCATGCTATTATTATCGAGCCAGAAAACATCATCGATACTTGTTCATAAGAAATCAAACTCAGGCAGAGAAGGCTCGGTCGATAACTTCGAATAGTCATTCGTAGCTCTCCATTGGTCTACATAATAGAGCCCATCTTGATTTCAAGAGATAGAAGCTGTTGAGATATGAATTCTTTGTCCTTGCAATTCCCGGGGCTACAACATGGTACACCTTTTTTTTATAAACAAAAAAATAGAAGGAAAGGATAGTATTGCCCTTGTCAATAGGTTCTTCAAGCGTCTATGAAAAGGACCTATCTCCGTATCCTATAGCTAGGGTTATTGCTGACTATTGGAGGCGACGACCAGCCTCGGGGTCATCAGGGATCGACATGACAATCTCAACCTCACTCTAATGTTCAATCGGCTGTGCCCAACAGATCTCTTGGTCAACATATTGATAAGCTGGGCTTGTCTGTTATTTAGTGTAGTGTTTTTGGGCCGACTGCGGCTGGGACCATCTTCCATTTACCTACATCCTGAAGCGAGCTAGGCCAGACATTTAACTTGCGTCACAACCATAAATTGAGGCTATCGAGACCACCTGCGAGTGTGACACGTAACATACTGAATTCTAAGCGTTCTTTTAATCTCTACTCCGAAACTCATACTAAGTCTTATCAACGACAATGTGTCAGAAGATGCACTTTGTGTTTGCATCACTGAAGACGAAGAAGCTCGAAGTCACACTCATCCTCTACTCTATCTGCCTCGTCTTGGTGAAACCAAATGGCTCCTTCAGGAGGTGTCTGGTTGCGCAGTGCCTCCCAAGCGGTTGATCCGAGGCCGATAGCCCGATGAACTGGCACTTCCGGGACTTGCCGGGCAAATTCTATGAGGCCATCGCAGTAAGGGGTTGGCTCTTCGACATCCCCAGCCTCGATATCCCACTCTTTGAAATAAGCGAGTGGTTCATTTCCATATGCGACCATGCCGTCACGGCTGATGAATTTCCAACATATCGTCCGTTGCCCATTCTCGTGCGAGTCGGCGACTTGATAGTAATAGATTTCGCCCCAAGTGCTTTGGTGGTAGTAGCGACCCCAAACCCACTTGGGGGCGTGTTGAAACCGGCAACCCAGGCTGTCCAGTGATGAGGCCTCACTGCAAACGCTCTCCTTTTCCTCATCAGAAACATCTCCATTATTTCCGTCTGGTTTTGTCATAATATACCAAGTAGCTTTTGGGTCTATCAAGTACGGGCGAAGAAAGCTAGGCTCATCCATGGTTTCGGTCCCTTTGTTGATGAAAGACAAAATTTCAGTTTCCGAAATCACCTCAGATGTGGGCTCGAGGTCATGGATCCTGAACGAGGCTAGTCGCAAGTTGGGGATCTTTGCTAATTGTTTTAGATGACTAATGTGAAAACGGCAGTTGGAAAGGTAGACATGGCGCATAGTATCTGCATTCTGCTCAATCACTTCCACCAGAGCTTTCTGTACTCTTCTCATTGAGTGTAGGCTTAACGATTTCAGCCGCGACCAGCCAGTTACTCTGGTACTTTCAGAGAACTGAAGCATTGCCAGTTCCAGATGACCGTCAGATTCACCCTCTATAACACCGAGACTGAGATTTCGGACGTTTGTAGCTGCTTGGAGGTTTGCGGCTAAATTCTCGTAGGAGCTGAGCTGCTGAGGGCTGAGCATGAGAACCAAAGTGTCAAGGTGTTGGAAGGCCCCAGGGTTTGGGTCCCGAAGATAGCTGCCTGCTGGCGACTCGTCCTCCCATACCAGTCGATTGATGTTGGTGGTGGGCGAGTCGATTGCTGGCAAGAGAAAGAGAAACAGCCCATCATTGGTATGCGGAAGCGATTTGCGTTGTTCAGCCTTCTGTACGATGTGATGAGATTGGAAAAACTTGACACTGAACGGGTATTCGGACCAGTCAAGGGTGCGGTCGGCAGCCATGGGTCGCGATATGACAGTGGAAAGGCGCGGAAGGTGGCCAATGGCCTGCAGGAATTCGACTTGGAACTCTTTCATGGCTGCCTGGCGTTGGGACATGACGTCTTCCGCGTTTGTAATTTCTTCCCCATGGGGAACCACCGAGAGCCAGAAGAGATCTGCAGCTAGTGCATCAAGATTGCCATAAATGTCATCTGTGTCATCTTCCAGACTGTGGTAATAACCCCTGTTTCCAGGGTTGGTGATGAGAGAAATGTATCCTGGGTACCACGAGATCTCCTGCCACTCAATCTCGCGGACGTGTTCTGCGAGATGAGGGCTGGCGCAGATGGCAAGGAAGGCATCGCGGTCGTGGCGAAGCTGGGAAATGCGGATGCGGTGAAACAGAACCACGGTGGCAGCTTTGCTGAGAGTAGAACAGACAAAGCGGAGAGAAACAAGATCATCGCCATCAATGAAGTCACTCTTGAAAACCATGATCAGAAGGTCGTCAGGAAGAGATGTGATGCTGGTGGCGGGCGGTGAGCCAACGACATGATCGATCGAGTCCATTGTGAGAAAATGGAGTTTCTGGTGGTTTTATGAGAGCTCAAATACTTTCAGACTGTAAAATGAGAAAAATTCATCAGCAGGTTAGGAAGAGGAAGTGGTTGGAATGAAGAGATATTCACGGTGGTTGATGTGTTGGTAGGCATCCATCGGGTTAGTGCCTGACACATCAGGCTGCCAGCTGCATGTAGTCGTGTAGCGTGGGAACAATAATAATTTGCTTTTTAGGTCACATAAATCTTTATTCGCCCTGGTCGCATACGCAGCCTAATTTGAGCGATAAAATTTTATTCGCTCAGCTCTGGCGGACATTGCCGCGAACTATGCTCGCTGTCGGACATCTTCCACTTTCGCCCACCTACACCAGCTTACCACCCACCCATAATCTTAACCCACGCCTATTCAAAATTCAGGAAAAGAAACGCTTGGTGGATTAGTGGCTAGCTAGTCAGGTAGATCTTCATGATCAGGAACCTGCGCGATCCGATTACGCCAGATTGTGACTGCTCCGAGAGTAACCCAAGAAACCCATCGACAGTCTGGCCGACTCACAGTACGTGATTTCTGAATTACGGAGGGCAGCTATTGAGAAGGGTTTGGCGTGGCCCTCCCTAGGATAGGTAATGACGCTTGACCATCGTTCAGGTTACAATTCTGCATCAATCACCGCTAGTTTCCACAGATTCAGTAGGCACCAGCGATGCTATCACTTATGGCGTGGAATCTGCAGGATGCAGCCGGGGCTGTCACTCGAGTATAGGGTAGCGGTGCCCAAAAGCAATGGTTATGCCTTGAGCGCCCACCCAACTCGGGTTGTTCCAGTTGTAATTGGGATAACTAAGCCTTTCTATCCACTGAGAAATTGTAGTTTTGTTATATATCCTTTGCGCTGGCTTTTATTCTTGCTTGATTTTTCACCAATGATGTGGCTTAATGGAAGAGTAAAATGATTTTAATAATTAATATTTTTCTTTTCGCAAAATTTACTGATTCCCTTGTAGAAAAAGCTTCAAGTATTCACTCATGGTTACTAGCCTCTGCCGCTGACCGCTTCCGCTGGGATCAGTCAGGATGGAGCAAGATGGTCAGAAGAACAATCATTTGGCACCGCCCATGATCGCGGCGAATTCCTCGACTAACACAGCGTTAAACTGGATCTAGAGGTTAGGGAGGGGATCAAAACTCACAGTCTATGGTTCCATTGCCGTCTTTGTCGGCCTCTTTTAAAATCTCGTCGATCTCTTGCTCAGTGAGGTCCTCTCCAAGCGAAATCAGAACTTTGCGCAGCTCTTCCTTGGAGATGGTGCCGGAATTGTCGTGGTCAAAGACCTTAGGCGGGATTAGCACAGGCACCAGGCGAATAAGAAAATTTGCCGTACCTTGAATGCCTCACGGAGCTCTTGGTTGATGTCGCTTTCTTTGGCCTTGCGGGACATGAGAGTCAAGAATTCTTTGCGATAGGTTAAAATAGAACTGAAAGACGGCTTCTCTGTGGGACCAACCGTCGAAATCGATGGAGCCGCTCTGGTCGATGTCGATTTCGTTGAGCATATCCTGCAGCTCGGCATCGGAAGGGTTCTGGCCCAAGGAGCGCATGACATTGCCGATATCCTTGGCCGTTATTTGGCCTGGAGGTGGGGTAAGTCGCATGTTAGCATCATGACAGCCACGCGGCGGCTAATGCCATCCCATGACGGCAGAATGGACCAACACACCATCGCCATCTTTGTCCTGTAGTGTATTAGAAGGCTAGAGGTGGACAACTTAGTGCGAAGGTACTGACAAATAGGGAAAAGGCCGTTTGGAACTCCTCGAGCTGAGCTGTGTTGAGAGCCTGGGCCTGGGAATCAAGACAATGGTCAGATCCAGATGCACACGCAGATAAGAAATGCAGTGTAGAATTCTGCAAGGGAGGGGTTGGCAACCATGGTGAAGTATGTTCACGCCGAGTATTTTGGAGCGCTTGTGGCAGAGCCGATGCTGTGATGATTTGATGAGCTGGCCTGAAGATGGCGTGCGTGCGTGCGAGACATCTAGAAAGCATTGCATGATGCTCCGCATCATTATCACGTGCACACTGCCGAAGCTGAGCCGAGCGTACGAGACAGCCAGTCAAGCCCATCACCAGACACCCCCACTTGTTTGATATTGAGATGGCCATCTTTGGCTGAATTGACTTTAATGACAGTGGTTCGTTTCGGCGCCTACAACGGCCGGTCGGGTGCACGAGAATGGGGCCGACATGGGTCCATCTCCACAATGCTGACCAGTTTTCGTATTCAACAAGCGAAATAACCGCGATAGCCAGTGTTTATGAAATAAACAAATGGTACTCTTCTTGTCGTTTTATCAGCAATACAAAATGAAATAGCAAGATAAATACCAGGGAGAAGGCCTCCAGAACTGAGACTAACGAGTTGTTGGTGTGTGTGGGGGGAAGGGGGCGACCCCCTCAAAAATGCACGAAAGTCCTTGAATGTGGGCATATATTCTATTTTGCTTGATTTGGCGAGGTCTACATGAAACTAGATGCAGCCAGGATTCAAGATTCAGGTGCCTCAGTGCCAAACTTGATTCCGACAGGGTTAAAGTCCATGTCGGTGACATTACCACTAATCTGGCGATGTTCGATATGGCCTGCGGAAACAGGCGACAGGCAAACCGCGACGCCGGCCATAGTTTATAAAAACTCAGGATAAGTCCTGCTTCTGCCAGAACCATGCATGCATGAGTTAAACAAGACATAAAAAGCTGCTCACACATTTATGGATTGCAAATTTTAAAAGGAGAGAAGGTATTAATGCGTTTCGAAATAAATACTATCCCTTTGAGTGCGGTAAGAATGCACCCAGGTACCCCGCCTCAAACACTCTCGAAGAAAATCGTATCGCGTCAGTGTGAGATTCCTTTGAGTATATAGAATAAATATTATTCCTACCAGAATTATATAGTCAACCTGCAAAACAATGTATTTTTAATCTGGGGGCTTTTGGTTGATATTATATTTTGCTAGGTACCGAAGTGCAGTCTTACCGCACTAAAAAGGATACGAACTGAGGTTGGCGCCATCAGGTATTAATGCATATTAAATAACCTATTTATCCAAAAATTTCATTATTGAAAAGTCATTAAGTTCTATTTCTAATTACATTTCACATATATTTGGAGCCCCATCCCCTTCCCTCAAACTCATTACATTATATTCCGTTCAAACATGCACATTTCCACCGAAATGCCTGGACCAAACGCGCAGCCAACCACGTGGCTACTCACACTACCACCGGGCGCCATCTTGTCCATGTCCTTCATTCGCAATCGATCCATGACACTAAATATCGTCGCGGAGCTTGAGTTGCCGTGGTTCATATAGACATCGTAGCTAGCACGCATATGCTCAGGTTGGATACCAAGGGTCTTTTCAGCGCCAGTGAGGATTGTTGCTCCGCCAGGATGCATAGCCCAGTCGAAATGATGCGGCTCGCGGAATTCAGAGGGAATCTGAGGTAGCATTGAAAGCAGTTCCTGAAATGTCGAATCAATCGAACTGCAGGCAAGCCTGGGCACTCTGGGTGTCAAGACAACCTTCCAACCTATCACTACTATCAGATGGGAACAAGCAGCCACTTTGGAACGCTGAAATCTTACCAAGAGGATCAACATCGAACGCGAGGTCTTCATCGGTGTCGGGGATGATTTTGTGGTTCCAGCCAAGCAACTTGTAGATGGGCCTTGAGGCGTCACCAACACCGTTGCTGAGCACAACCGCGCTGGCGCAATCCGAAAACAATGCCACGCCGATTCTTGTTTCTTGGCGGTCGCTGATGCTTTCGAGCTCACTTCGCACCAAAGTAGTGCTCACCTCCAGCGCGACGCACAAAATCCGTGCCGGCCGGCCCATTGCCGTGTTGCCCAGCGCCAAGGCGGCGGCTGTTCTCATGACGGCGAGTCCTCCGCTGCAACCGACGCCGTGAAGCAGAACCTTTTCGACTTGGTGTTTGATGCCGAGCTCCTTGGCCACAAAATGGTCAAAGCCGGGATTCGAACTGTCGGTGCAGGTTGTCGAGACAATGTGTGTAATCTCGGACAAGTCGATGCCGGCCTCGTCAATTGCTTTGCGGGATGCGGAAACTGCCAGCGGAACACCGTCGCTCAGGAAGACTTGGTGAAGTTCTGCGATCGTCGGAGGTTCGATTTGGTTCACCACATAGTGATCGGGTGTACCAACGGAAGACCTGGCCTCGATACCTGTAAAGCGATTGATGGCCAAGACTTTGGTCATGCTGAAAAAGTTCAGTCAACGAGTCGGCCTAATCACACGAAGCACAACCACTTACGATGGTGAATTAGGATAAAATCTCTTGCTAATAATCTCGAGGGCTTCCGGCTTAAGCTTGTGAGGCGGATACTGGATGCCGATACCAGTTACAGAGATGCCAATATTACCAAAGTTCTTAATTGGCGCCATGGTATGATTGAATTAAGCTGAAGGAGTTGATTGAAGGAGTTGATTGAAGCCGACCAAGTTGGGGAAAGGTGGAAACAATGAGATGCTCGTGAGGCAGAGAGGAGCAATGAGTAATTGACAAGTTATGAGTGCGATGGTCTGCAAGGCAAACAGATGGAAGTCTATTGTTAGCAGGCAGATAGTTGTTTTCTTGGAATGCGTATCCATCAAAGGGATTAGCATCCAAAAAGTCCAGGGACTCAATATATAACTTGATCTGAAGAGCAAAACACATGGCCGCATTCACAGCTGCAGGCTTTTCCCTTCCAATGTTTGATTGCACAAGGCATGTTGCGAATCGGACGAATATTCGGGTAGTCGGGAAAAACTTCTCACTGCGGGATAACTGGTGGCCGAAATCACTTACATGCACAGCAAAGCTTGTCAAGAGTCAAAACATGGTAGATTGAGTGCGATCATGAGGGCGGCCGCCTCAATACGAATACGCAGCACCGACTTGAGGCCCGCGCCACACATGGTCTGTCTCCACTATGGCTGGGAAAGGGCTCTGATTGGGTGCTCGTACCTACTTGAATCTGATTGGTCTCTGACCATGGAGCATTTGGGGCGTCCAAGCCTCAAAGCGCCAAGGATAGATGGGCTCCATCGGCGAGACATTTCCTGGAACGTCGAGAACGGGTATTATCTACTCTGATACGAAAATTTGATTCGCCTTTCCTTGTTCGCCCCAGTCATCACTAGCTCCGGGAGCAGTCAGATCCGAACCTTGGTCCCCCACCCTGGAGTGGCTGTGATTTGCGCTAATGCACAACGTTTGACGTTTCGATGAGATACAGACCTGGTTTCTTGCCATTGATACTATTGCAAATCTGCACAGAATTTCGGGCTTTTTTAATTACTAACTTATGCTATCTGTATACGGGGGAATTTGGCAGCCGACGGTGCAATTAATACCCGCTTGAGTTCTTCGTGCTCATGTCAGACTATGCAGCCCAGCTCCCAAGCCACCATGCGCTATGATGTATGCAGATCCCTCCTTGGCAAACTATTGAATGCTCTTCCAGATCAATTTTCGCGTTTCGCCATGATCCTCAAGACGAAAGGCGAAATTCGTCAAGTGAAATGTTCGACATGACACAGGAGGCCTCATGATTAATTATTAGCGCGGGCGATGATCAGCGAACCCCGAATAGCTCAGTTGGAAGAGCGTTGGGCTGTAATTGATGGAATGCCACCTGAAGGTCACCTGTTCGAACCAGGTTTCGGGGATTCATTTTTCGTGGTCTAGATGGCGGCGGAGAATTTTTTTTCTACGAAAAAACAAACAACCCATCGTGCCTGGATTTTGAATGTGGATGCTTTTTGTATGTCAAATGCCTTGCTTAGCTTTCCAGCTAAATCACACCGCCAGGGTCCACCCTAGAAATAGAAGTTAGAGTTGGGATGGATACGAAAATTTTTGAAGAATGTATTATCGTAAACCTTTGGAACAGCAAATTAGGGTTCAAGGACGCATACTGTCCCTGCCGTGCCTTCTGTTTGAAATCGGCCTAAATGTTAGCCCGCTTCTGTGACCAAGCTACTCTTATGGGTCGTTGCTTCATAGCTTTGCTTTCAGGGGACAGACACCCCGGAGTTGAAATTGCCGTGTCTTCGCACAGCCCGTCGATGCCACTCCAACATAAATGACCAGCTTGATGTATCAATTAGCCAGCGACTATTGCAAGCAGTGTGCCTTTCTACAATTTTCACTTTACTCAATCATTTATCTTTGCCATGACTCAGACCATTGTTATCTTGGGAGCCGGCTATGCTGGGATTGGCACGGCCCACAAACTGCTGAAGGACACCAGGCCAAGAGTCGACGACCTCAAAGTCGTCCTCGTGTCACGTTCAACCCACATGTTTTGGAACATTGCTACAGTGAGAGCCATTATCCCAAACGAAATGCCAGAAGACGAAATTTTCCGACGCATCGAGCCCGGATTTGCAAAATATTCCGAGAAAAACTTCGAATTCGTTCTTGGAGCTGCGACCGAAATTGAGACGCTCGCCAACAATGTCTGTGTTAAAACCGACCGGGGCCTGAGAAGCATCCCGTACACGCATCTGGTCATTGCTACTGGCTCGTCTTACATTCACCCGGTCCCTTTTACGTCTCTTGGAGACCATCAACATACTCTGAGCACATTCCACAATTTCCAAAGCCAAGTGCAAACGGCCAAGTCCATCATCGTTGCAGGATGTGGGCCCTCGGGCGTTGAAACGGCCGGCGAGCTGGCGTGCACGTATGGGGATAAAAAAGAAATCACACTTATCGTCGGGCATGACCTGCCGCTTTCGGGCCTCATGTCGGGTCCTCGCAAAGCTGCACTGCGCGAGCTTGAGAGCCTAGGGGTTAAAGTCGTTCCCAACGCACGCGTCGCTGGCTCCAGCACAGATGGATCGCAAACGTGTGTGCAGCTGAAAAATGGCACAGAACTCAAAGCCGACCTCTACCTTCCGCTGTTTGGCATGAAGCCCAATACCACGTTCGTGCCGCGGGGTCTCTTGGACGACCGGGGCAATTTGAAGCTGGAAGCCTCACTGCGCGTCGAGGGCACAGCCAATGTTTGGGGCGTTGGCGACGTGGGCAACCTCGAGGCTAAGCAGCTCATTTTTGCCGAGAAGCAGGCGCTCCACCTGGCAAAGAACCTGCACGCAATCCTGACGAAAAACGAGGCGGGCGTCAAGGAGCTCAAGCCCAGCACGAGCGTGCAGATTTTTGTCACGGTTGGAAAGAAGAGTGGCACGGGGCAGATGGGCATGGTGCAGCTGCCTGGATTTGTCGTCTCCATGACCAAGGGGAAGACTTTTTTCGCTGAGAAGGGAGCTGGGCTCATCGAGGGGACGAACATTGTAAGATCGTCCATCTAGATTAGAAGGACTGGGCTTGTAGAGGTTGCTAAAGGATTTTGGGCCGGATAATTTATATTATTTATTTAACAAATCTTCTTTTAGAAAATGGATTATTAGAATTTGAGATGGAAATTATTGGAGCGAGTGTGATTTTTTTAAAACTCATTTTGAGCATCAACTTAAACTACTGTTAACTTGCACCTGCGCCGCCTTACCAAAATTTTACGCCCACCCTACACCACCACAAATATAACCTGGGAATGTTCCATAACAGCATAATAATTTCAGTTTAAACATTATTAAAAAAAGTTAATGCTACATACAGCTTTATAGACCCAATGGACTGAGCTCTCCTCTATACGGCCTTTGGGCATTTCTCAACCGCTCCTCGTCGATTCTCCACACACCTCGAGTGTCCGCATCCGCCAGAGACCACTGTGTGCCCTTGGTTAGACTATGAAAAACCTCATGCTCCTCTCCAGAAATGCTGCGAAAGAACAAAGGCTTCCAATCTTCACCACGGCTTCTTTCCTCGACTCTCATTTTCCTTTGCGCATCCTCCACTTTATGCTTCGCTGCTCCTGCAGCTCGAAGCTCACCCTTCTCCAACCGACTTATGACATCTCTCCAGGCCCTTCGCGATTCCCATTCGTCTTGGTCATCCAGAGGGGCAATCTCCATCGGCGCTGGCTTGTTTTCCAGGGCATCTACATTATATTTTTCGATCACTTTGCCTGTCTTTCCATCCTTGACCTCCCACCCCTCGCTCCAGACACCAGAAATTGTGTAGATGGGAGACCGCTTGGGGTCCTTCTGGTCGTATACGCGCGCTTCAAAGTAGTTCTTTTTCCTTCTTCGGAACAGCTCTGTTCCAGAAAATGTAATCTCTGAAACCAAACCTGTGCTCGAGATGATGCTGTACGTGCCTGTAATCTCTGGATAAAGGCATGCAGATAAGAAACCTCGCACTTGGACATCTGGCAAAGGAAGCACATGGTCCTCGTCGAAGTTGTCGATATGGATTATTGTATGGCCAATCTGTCGAATATTGACGGTGCCGGAAAATGTCATTTCAACGCGCGCGTACCCATCTGCTCGGACATTGTTTCCTCCAGCGATGTGCATCGCTGTAATCGGAGGGTGGTGGCTGACCTGCTCGGCTACCAACTTGGTAGTGGCTTTGGTGCGCGGGTCTGTCCAGGATGCCAAGAAGAGCTCTCCCAGAAATGCGTTCAGAGGTTTTTTGATGCTGACGTTGGGCGCACCTGCAACGTAGAGTTGATCGCGCAGCCCGATCAAAAACATCCGTAGCACCAGCAAGCTTCGTTTCTTTGCATCTGGTTCAGCCGCTGGCGCATTGAAGACACTGGGTCGCTGGGCCCAGCAGTGGGGGTTCTCAACCACTGACGAGGGCGCCAAGAAAAAGGGTGGCGCTGTGATGTTGGCGAGATCACCCCGGACTGTTGATAAAAACTGGATAGTTTGGTAAGTCTCCATTCAGACAAGTTTTTAGAGTTAAACATATGAATGTGATTCGTTACCTTTGCCAGCTCAAAAAATCTAGATGATGCCGATTTGTTGTCGCCTGTCTCGTCAACGGCTTCGTTGGATTTTGTTGTGTGATTCATTTTTCTAGAACGGCTTTGTTTGGGAGGAGGAAATGATACTGACGTCAAAACCGCCAGCAGGGTGTCTGAACTAAGAAATTATAATGCTACGTAAAATACCATAATTCTTCCGCCAAGGCGTGTTGTCCAATGAGTCCTCATCGGCTGGTCTGCAGGCCACTGAGTCGGATGCGGAACGTCTATCCATCCGAGCCGCTTTAGTGGTGATGTAGCAGGGCGCAGTAGGGCCTATCATAGCCTCTCTAATACGGTGCATTGATTTATTTGGCATGTGAGTGCGCTAGTCCTCAGCCCTTGCCCCCTGCAGCTATGGGCTCGTAACCTTTGGCCCATTCTAAGGACTTCAATCGGGCTTGCTTCGGCGCAACTTCAAAAAACGGTATTTTATCAACCCGGAAGCATTTTGGGTCTAGCCGTGGGGACATTATATTTACGCATCTATTGGGACCATTGCTACATTGCCAAAATCTTGAAGTTGTCAATTGGTCCTTGGCACCACTCCAGACCTTCCCTCACCGACCGTATTCGCATCCGAGATGCCGCAATTAATGCCACGACTCCAGTTATTTGAAATCGAGGACCAGTCATGGTGAGTGTAATTGATCGCTGGCCCTAAGCGTACCTCCAACTCACGATAAGCATTTGACAGGTTCCCTGATTTTCTCCGAGCCCGCGTTCAAGATGCTTTGGCCCTTGCATGGACGCTGCGGACTCCCCTGCAATCGAACTCACCGGCAGAAATTGCTGCAAATGTCTTGCTTAATCATCTGGGAAATACGCTTTCCGAATATACTATCATAGACTTTTGTGCGGGCGGTGGTGGCCCTACACCATCCATCGAACACGCCGTCAACACTTACTTGTATTCTCAAGGCCAGGAATCTGCCGATTTTGTCCTTACCGACCTGCACCCGAATGTTGAAGCCTGGGAAAGAATAACTAGCCACAATTCTCGAATCACATATGAAAGCAGTGCTGTTGACGCCAGTGCAGCCCCGCGTCATCTGGTGGAGAGAGAAGACGGGAAGAAGACGCTGCGTCTCTTTAACCTTTCTTTCCACCATTTCGATGACAAGCTAGCGCAGGCTATCCTGCGCGATACAGTCGAATCAGGCCAAGGGTTTGCCATTTTTGAGCTCCAGGACCGCAGCTTTAGCAGCGCGGTGACGAACCCGATGCTGGGGCTGGGCGTGCTTCTGCTCGCTCCGTGGTATGCTTGGAAATGGCGCTCACTGGCCACGCTGATCTTTAGCTGGTTCATACCAATTCTACCATTTGTGCTTGTCTTCGATGCTTATGTATCTGGCATACGGACTCGAACGCCAACAGAAGTTGAATCGCTGCTGCGTGGGTGTGGAGCAGATACGAGCAGGTGGGAGATTTGCAGCGGAAGCGAGTTGCATCTGTGGCCTTGTGGTTATGTCAATTGGATTGTTTGTAAACCAGTAGAATGATTTGGGTTATATTAGACGGCAACTATTTACTGGAGTAATCTCAATTTGGTTGACTTTCTCGGTACATTTTCATGATGCACAAAGACTTTGTCGCTGTATATTGGTAGTTCTTGATATCCTCCAAAATTACTCGTATTGCCCATATTATCGACTTTGATTAGAATCGTCCTCAGCCTAATTTCCAAGTAAAGCGCACTAGAATACGGGACGGTTTCTTCTTTGGGGCTTCTCGGCAACTAAGTGAACCGAGAGCGCTAAATTAGTGGGCAATGCAGAGCCCAACCGTTCGTACTCGTATTCCTCAGTCTGCAAGCCAGTGTGTTGCTGCGCCCCCAGGAACCGGCCATCAATTAGCCCGATCGGAGCAACATTTGATGCTTGGTTTGAGCTGATCTGATGGTACATTCTTTGCAGAAAACTATCTTGACATTACGAACGACTCATCTTCTGTTGCTGGAAGTTTTATTTGTTCTATTTGCCTTCCCGCCAAGATTCATTTGAGATCCATTTATCAGCATGCTCTTGCTCTGAATCATTAACCCTCCCATAACTCTCAACAACAGCTGCTGTGACTGCGTTGGATAGCTAAAATAGACATGGGTATAATAATTTTCATCGGCTTGGTTTTATCTTTTGCAATCATATTTTTACTCAGAGCCTCCAAGCGCCCCTCCATCACTAAGAATGGCCGTCCCCTAAGGTGCCGACCCTCGATCGTCACCCCCCGATTGCACTGACACTAACACAGGATTCAAAATTAGGAATCCACCAAATACATTACCGATAGTGGGAAATGGTGTTGTGTTTCTACAACCCAGAGAAAAGCTTTTCAAATGGTTCACGAAATGCATTGAACGACACGGCCATGAAACCCTTGGTATTTCAGTACCGTCTTTGCCTCCCGGCGTCATCATCTCAAACCCTGCCAACCTTGAGTACGTGTTCAAGCATGACTCCATTTTTGAGAAGGGTGATTTTTTCAAAGACCGCCTTCAGGACTTATTTGGCAATGGCATTGTCAATGTCGACGGCGAACTATGGAAGCGCCAAAGAAAAGCCGGGTCACAATTCCTTTCCGCGGCGAACCTAAAGCTGCTGGCAGAGATTGAACTGCCTCAGATCGTCAAAACTGCTATGGATAATCTAGAGCTGAAAGCCAACGGGAGCACTTCGGTTGACCTGGAAGAAGTGATCCATGAGATTACTACCCAACTGATGGGCAAAATGGCCTATGGGATGGAGATGCACGCCAGCGATGAGTTCACAGCTGCCTTTGACTATGCGTCAGGAGTAACAGCGCGTCGCTTCCAGAATCCGCTATGGTTCTTGACGGAACTGGTCTCAGGCTGGAAATTGCGCAAGGCAATTAGAACTGTCCAGGCTTTCGGTCGACGGATTGTTGCTGAGAATCTTGCCACCGGAGCATCCGACGAAAAAGCCGATATGGAGAGGGGAGGCCAAATTCCTCGAAATTTCATTCACACACTGTTCCAAAATTTAGGTAACGAGGCAGTCGTCGCTGATTCGGCTCTCAACTTTCTTTCGGCGGGCAAGGACACCGTTGCGCAAGCACTGACATGGACGCTGTATCTATTCATGAAGCATCCCGCGGTGATGAGAAACTTGCTTCAGACGATCGGCGAGTCTGGTGGTGTTGGTGCTTCAACAATAGCCCATTCGCACGTGTTGGCTGCGTTTTACGAATCGCTGAGACTCTACCCCCCAATTCCCTTCGAGATCAAACAAGCGCAGGAGAGCACGGCTTTGCCCGATGGGACCGTTCTTCCGCAGGGCACCATTGTGGTCTGGTGCACCTGGGCAATGAACCGCTCACGAGAGCTCTGGGGAGATGACGTGCTGGATTACCGACCCGAGAGGTGGCTGCGCGATGGCAAATTTACACCCAGAAGCGCCGCAGAGTTCCCGGTCTTCCAAGGCGGTTCTCGGTTGTGCCTGGGCAAGAAAATGGCCGAGCTGATTGCGGTTCAGGTGATTACGGCCATGATTGGGAGATTTGACTTTGCTCCAGCATTTGAGGGAGAAAAGACGAGCGTCACTCATTTGACATTGCCAATCAAGGGAGGTTTACACGCCTATGTAAAACCTAGAGATGCTGGGGATATATGTGTTTCATAGATTTAAGATGAACTCTCGGGTGGATGCAAGTGAATAGCTGGAGACGTGCTATATGTTTTCTTTTTTCATTTCTTTTTTTTTCATTGAATGTTGTGACGCGAGTGGCTTCATGAGGGCACCGCGGGGGGGAAAAGGGCTCTGGTTGTGTGTGAACTTGATGGATAAATTCTACCAAAAGACTCTACAAAGTCTAAATGTCATAAATTAATCACCCTGGGAATCAATGCCAACCCGAATTACGCCTAAGCCTTCACCTCGATAACTCCGTCAGTGCCAGGTCGCGGAGCACCAGTCGCCTTGTTACCCATGAAACCGCTGCTCACCAGGCTGGAGGCGGCGGCGAATGGATCGACGGCGGACTTGGTGGCCTCCTTGAGATTAGCAGCCTCAAAGGCCTGCTCAAAGTCTTTCTTGATGTCCTCAAAGTCTTCGATTCCGACCGATACGCGGATCAAGTCGGGGGTGACTCCGCCCTTGATCTTCTCCTCGTCGGGAAGCTGCTGGTGGGTGGTGACCCATGGGTGAATGATGAGCGTCTTGGCGTCGCCGACGTTGGCCAGGTGCGAGCAGATTTTGAGGTTGTCAACCACAGCGCGGACTTGGTCAATGGTTCCAGCCTAAATGTCTGTTAGCAGTCTTGTGCAATTTGTGGTAGATGCTCACTTACAACTCCGAATGTCAACACACCGCCCGAACCGTTGGTAAACACCTTCTTGGTATACTCGTAATCAGGGTGAGACTTGAGGCCGGGGTAGAGGACCCAGTTGACATTGGGGTGCGCCTCAAGCCACTCGGCGAGCTTCTGGGTGTTCTCTACGTGTCTTTGGCCACGAAGAGAGAGAGTTTCGAGGCCTTGGAGGAAGAGCCACGCGTTGAAGGGGCTCATGCAAGGACCGAGATCTCGCATGCTGTCCATGCGCAGCTTGGCGGACAGAGCCTTGTAACCGTACGTGTCCCAAAACTTCATGCCGTGGTAGCCATCGGCGGGCTCGGTGAAGCTGGGGAACTTTCCAGATGCGCCCCAGTCAAAGTGACCGCCGTCAATGACGATTCCTCCCATTGATGTGCCGTGACCGCCGATCCACTTTGTGCAAGAGTGCGTAACAATGTCGGCTCCCTGCTTGAGGGGTCTGGCCAGGTAGCCTCCCATGCCGAAGGTGTTGTCGACGATGAGGGGGATGCCATGCTTGTGGGCAACATCGGCGATGGCCTGGATGTCGGGTACGCTGTGCTTGGGGTTGCTGATGGTCTCAATGTAGATGCATCGGGTGTTCTCATCAATTGCGGCATCAATGTCGGCGGGCTCGTTGCCCACAACCCACTTGACGTCGATCTTGAACTTCTTCATGTACACGCGGAACTGGTTGTAGGTGCCTCCATACAGCCAGCTTGTGCTGACAAAGTTCTGGCCAGGCTCGCAGCACTGTGTAATGGCCATGAACTGAGCAGCATGGCCTGATGCGGTGGCAACGGCTCCAACGCCGCCTTCCAGCATGGACATTCGGGTTTCAAAGACGGTGTTGGTGGGGTTGCCCATGCGGGTATAAACGTAGCCATCCTTGCTCCAAGCAAATTTGCTTGCGCCGTCTGTCACCCAGTCAGCCCATTTCAATTCTGCTAATTTGTGAACGTTTTCAAACTAACCGGCAGCATCAGAAAAATTGTAGGCGGCGGTCTGGTAGAGTGGTACGGCTCGTGAGCCGTTGATGGGGTCAGGTTCTTGACCTCCATGGACTGCGAGAGTTGAGAACTTGGGCTCCCTAGGTACAACAACTGTTAGCCAATCAAGTGTGTACGGGCTTCCAAAAGAGGGCCATACCAGTCCACGTTATTTAGAGATCCGGAAACAGGCATTTTGAAGAATTGCAGGATTGATTAGGCTGAATTGAGGGTTGGAAGAATGAACTGGTTGGATGAGAGCTGAAAACATTGTTGACACAATCAAGTCTTTAAAAACATCTGAAACGCGACCAATACGTCTCTTGAAGTTGCATGGACCAGGTCAATCGTCGGCAATCTGGGGCTTAACTGAGTGCGAGATAGCAGGAACCGGCGTTTGCTGATAACGGTCAAACGCCGCCAACTCCCCGCACGATCCCCGCGAATCCTGGGGATAGCTCCCCCCTGCGGCCCGTCATCCCCAGTATTTGCGGCGTGCGGGCCGCAGCTAACCTCACACAGAGTGCGGCATTGCGGCATTGCGGTATCGCGGCACGATGTATCACCGCGCGCGATATCCACATTGTGGCGCTGCGGAGCTGCGGCATTACACTCCAATGTCCACAATCGCACGATGAACTGTAAAGATGGGCTTTTGCAGGAACAAGATAATCAAAGGGAAAAAAAAAGTTCGATCATCGCCGGTACGACCCGTGGGAGCGGCCGCCGGATTCGTTGCTATCTCTACATAATTCTCTATCAAGTAACGAAAGCGACTAATACTACGGGACATGACATCACTCCCTCTTACACCTCCGATATGCCATCTAGAATCCTAACTGGTTCGATTGCGCGTCGGATTTGGTCTACCGCATTTTCAGTTAGTCTGGGAGTAAGCTTCAGCAGTGTAGGCGCTATCATACCTTTCATCCCACCCAGCGCTTCAAATGCCACGGCGTAGTTCTCCAACGTGGTAGATATGGAAGTCAGACCGTTTCGTAGCTGCGATAGAAGGTCCTTGACTATTGGGGACGCAATTTCGCTTTCGGGATACCTGGCTCTGGTCTTGTGGTCGACCATCAATAGTGCGTAGGCGCATTGCATCGCGCAGCAGGCAAATGAGGGCATGGTCCGCGGGCAAACAATCTTGGATGTTGGAGAGAGATGGCACGTTCGTAAGCCAGTCTGGCCAAAGGGGTTCGGGTAAGGCAAATCTTCAAACGAGCGTGCTATGCTCAGGGCCGACTTGAGGCAGATCTTGGCCGATTGATGGCTGCTGAAGCTGGACGTGGCTGGTCGCTCAGTCACCTCGATGCCGGAATCCGATGATGCTTGATCGGATGCGCCTGAATAGCTGCCCGCTGTCGATGTTGGTGACATTTGGGACATGCTGCTGCACGAGCATGGCGGCCAGGACCTTGGCTCTCGAGTTTGCGCATTCTCAGTTTTGGATTGGAGATCGCAGTGCTTAGCTGAAAAGACCGGTACATCAGCAAATGCACAGTATCGATGGATCTTGATCCTGGCGCTACAAATCTTAGTTAGCCTAGGTTTTCCGTATTTTGTATATGATAGCATGCCTGTTCAACTTGATTCGAGCCATGCATCTCAGGGCCCGAGAGACAACAGCCTCACTCCGATCAACGGGCGTTGTGCCGGTCGCCTGCAGGTTCCAGGCTTCGGCAGCTTTGCTGAGATATCCGATGTGAGCCTCAAGATCGTTCATGCGTGCGTATATCCGTGTCATATCACCGCTGGATTTGACTGTCTTGTTTAACTCAATGACAAACTGCGTTGCAGCGAGAATTGCCTGTTGCGCCTGGATGAATACCTTAAACGCCTGCGCTTCTGATGAGTAAATATTTCATTTCATCATTGGAAAGGTATGCATACCTCGCCATCGGACTGGAGCTTGGGATATTGGCAGGTGAAGCTGGGTGTGAAGACAGAAAACGTCGGTTCCTATCCGTGTCAGGCTGTCTGCTGTGGTTTTGAAGGTGGCCACTCACGGTGTTGCTCACGATTGCTCCTTGGCAGACGCATATATACTTGGCCAACAGTCAGCTCGACCCTCTCGTCTCGCTGTGGGCCACTTACTGTCATCCACCATACTCGCCGCCGGGCTTCACTGAAACTGTCGTTTTCTGAACCAACGTGAATGGAAAGAGCCATGGCTGCTACAAGAGCTTGGCCCGCTCTGGTTTGCATCTTTTTCAAGTTCCCTCGCTGCGCATATTCATATACACTGAGAATATCCAATGCTATTATGCTCTCTAATTCCAATGGCGTGTTGGGGTGAAACTGTTTCCTGGAGTAATCTTCATATGTCTCTTCTAGGGCTTTTGATGGCTCGATGGATGACTGGGGAAGCTCTTCTTCAATTTCGATACTCTCTATTGCGCACTCTGCCATATTCTGAGCATACCTGCGACGAAATAATACAGACTCCTCGGCTTCGTGGTTGACATCATTGCTGCAAGGAATCAGGGCAAGAACAGCAGATATCGCTAAAGTTATTGGAGTGGATGGCTCGAATTCATCCTCAAAATAATCAACACTCTGTTGAAATAGTGGGATTGCTTGATCGATGGGTGTATCTAGCGGTGGCGGTAGAATAGGAAAGAATGGGTGAATGAAAATATAATACGCGTCGAGACTAGAAATGTTGAGTGTAATTCACAGGGATATGGATTAATGATAATAACTTACATTGCCTTTTCGCTTTTGTAAGTCCTTACTACAGGGTTAACCGGAAAATTACATTCAACTTCAAATTGATTATAGGCATCAGTAGCCATCGGTGTAGCTGATGTGAAGAGGGCATCAAAAATGGCATCGCTGTCTTGCGATAAGTCGTTCAGGTGTTTGAGGCCGGCACCAGGGTTGATAAAACTTCCAAAATTGCTCTCTGAAACCATTTAGCATTTTCTTCATCATAAAAAAAAAATTAAAATATGTAACATACGCTGCTGGACTGCTTCCTGAGGTGGCATCTCTGTAGGAGCCTGAGTCTGTGGTGCATGGTCCTCGAGGACTCGCGCCTTTCTTCTCACACGAG
This sequence comes from Calonectria crousiana, assembly GCA_013406985.1. Taxonomy (NCBI): domain Eukaryota; kingdom Fungi; phylum Ascomycota; class Sordariomycetes; order Hypocreales; family Nectriaceae; genus Calonectria; species Calonectria crousiana. The sequence continues at coordinate 69,102 of VTGD01000125.1, read as the reverse complement.
CCCCACCGCGTCGGCTAGGCTTGTAAACACATTCACGATACTTTGTCCTGCACTAAAAAAATTATTAGAAAATTTTATAAAGATTGATTCAATCAAGTGTCTGCAAGCTTACATTTGCACAGGGACTCAACCCATCGCAACGGACACGCGAAGCACGACTGCATTGTGTAAGCCTTTATAAAAAATAATACGAACAGAGAATCAAAAGTGGATTGAAAAAATTGATTGTGCAAATGAGGAAGCGAAAAGCTCGACGAAATTCGCACAAAATGAACTTTGTGCTGTGTTGCTTGGTGTCGGGGAGTTGGCATACATACCATGATAAGCAGGCGAGCTTAATTGGGGGACCCATGGAAACCCTCCGACTCGTCTCAGCCGCTGGAAGAGACATGATCTGATGTAGCGTCAAGCAATTCAGGTGTCGATTCAAGCAGGAATGGCGCTGTTACCATTTGACAAAACCTATTCCGCAGTTCCGCAATGGGAGTGAGATGTTCTCCCCCAAGCGGGGAGATACGGGGAGCTCCTCTTATCTAGTTGTGGGCCACCCCCAGAAATTAGGACCTGTGCATGCTCACTGGTTCAGGGTAACCGAAAGGGGCCTAGCCAAATGGCATCGATCTCCCTTTACGTGAGTTTGAGGTATATCTTAGATAAGATGTTCATGGTCTGGCCACGTTCCCATTGTCAAAGCCGCAACTTCAAAAACGTACGATTTGAGAATTCTGTAGGCATTTCTAGTCTATCGATCCACTGCGGTTGCTGTGTTTAGCGCGAACCGCCACTGCTCTAGCACGAGAACCCCCACCGTCCCGCCCCTTTCCACTCTAGGATGATATCAAGGGTCGAAAACCACACTTGTCCCTGGTTTGGTGTTGACAGACAAAGTGCTATCATCTAAATTAGCGATTCAATCAGGTGATTATCTTGATTTCAGGTGACTTACAAAACATCAGGTCGCGAGTAGCTTCCTACGGGATCAAAGTCAAGCTGCGAAATAATTAGACTACTGTATTGGAAACATGCTCACAAGGCCCAACCTACCCTCGATTCGGTAATGTCGGATCTTTGCAAAGTCGCGTAAATAATGTCCTCCTTGTCCCAGACGGGTTCGGCGATAAAAGTTCCCAGTGGTCCGACAACACATGATCCGCCCCTATTGACGATGTCGTCCGCCTCCCATACCGAACCGTCGGGTTTGCGGTCGTGGGATTCGGCTGTAAAGGGCGGATAATCTGGGGGAAAGTCGGAAACCTTGCAAACTGAGTTTACATTGATGACAAAGCAGCGACCTTCTTTGGCAATGTGCTGCATCGTTGCTGTCCAAGCGGGCAGGTCGTCAGCATTTGGCGCGACGTAGATTCTATCATAATGAGGCGTTAGCGATTTTAGGCGTACATGACGTGGCGATGACTTACTCAACACCTTGCTGATACATGGCCATACGGGCCGCAGGCATATAATTTTCCCAACTATGATGATAAAGTTCATGTGAGTGACGATTATCATCATTTTGGGGCTAGGTGAACGTACCAAATCAAACTGCCAATCCTGCCTACTTCTGTGGGAACAACTTGCAGCGTGTCGCCAGCGCCGCGCCCCCAGACTAATCGTTCCGCCGCCGTTGGTATTAACTGCATTTTCTGTCAATGGAGGGAGAAAAAAAGAAGTAAAACACCAAACTTTACCTTGCGATGTTTGTATAGCAATTTTCCATCCCGGTCAAGAAGAATAGCAGTGCAGTACAATGTGCCCCCATCCTTCTCAATAATTCCCACGTGGAGCAAAACATTGTTTGCTCTGGCTGTCTCAGAGATGACATCAAATGCAGGCGATGGAACTGCTACAGAAGATTCGTGATACTTTGCGTACCATTGGCGGCCTTGTGATGAATGGTCAGATTAAATGAGCAGATATGGAACAAGGATACTCACCTCTCGGCTCCCGAGTGCCGATGGTGGCATCGAATGCGTACCTCCAAGGGTAAGCAGACAAGAAACCCTCGCTTGATTTTCGTAGCGTCAATGATGGATTGCGCAGTGGTTGAACATGTACTCACGGGAAAACAACGAGGTCTGCGCCCCCTGCAGCTGCTTGGGCCGTCAGCTGCTTGAGCTTCTCCAAGCTCTTGTCCAGGTCAAACGACACGGGAGCGGCCTGCACGGCGGCTACTTTGACGGCACTGAGCGCTTGCATTTTTCTTTCCTTTTTCGGTAATCCAGCCACAAGCAGATGGATGTGCTGGCGCTCGAGATAGTTTGGCCCCAGATACAGAATGAGAAGCAACTCTTCATAAGAGTGCTCCCGGGAGAATTTCGGTCGTCGGAGTGCTCCGGGCTGTCGGAATGGGCTGACTTGGCAGCTGTGCTGATCGGGCAGACGCCGAAAAGCTGCGGCCCGCTGAGATGCCGCCGCCTTCAAACACCGAAGATAGGCTGGTGGTGCGGGCGCTGTGGATTCCCGCACCCCAGAGTGGGACATTCCCCACGATGATGTGCAGCGCCGTCAATGCCTCTTCGGGCCTGTAGCAACAAGGGGATAACGCGCTTGCTTGTTTAAAACATGCTGGCCAATGTGACATGGTTGCGCCGTGGTCTATCAGTTCCATGTCTTCTGCCCTCAAACAACAATAGCCGCTGCCAGAGTGGCCAACCTCATTCACAAATTCGTCAGCATTTTATTTGGTTTCTCCTATATTCTTTGAAACATCACCAAGAATTCAGCGGTTGTAATTTTTTGTACTGAAACCATGGCTGTTTGTTAGTGTTGTCGATGCAAATTATGGGAAATCTGCTAACCCTCCTCCAGCACTAGACTCTGCCCACGGCCCCGACAACTTTTATTCGAGAACTATACAAGACCAAAAATTTGCCATCATTTCTTCTCTTGAGCTTGAGTCCGGGGAATTCATTGAACAATGTCCGATTGCGTACAAGACCTGGGGAACCCTAAATCAGACCCGCGATAATGTGCTCGTCATTTGCCATGCCATGACGGGAAGCAGTGACGTCTCTGACTGGTGGAGTCCGCTCATCGGTCCAGGGAAGGCAATCGACCCGACTCGATTCTTTGTATTCTCAGCCAACGTCCTGGGTTCTCCTTACGGGAGCGCCTCATCGCTCACCATCAATCCGGCCACCAGCCGACCGTACGCCGCCGAGTTTCCCCAAACGAGCATCCGAGATGACATCCATGCGCAAAAGCTCATACTGGATGCCTTTGGGGTACGCAAGATAGCGGCGGTCATCGGAGGCTCAATGGGAGGCATGGCAGTCCTTGAGTGGCCTCTCTGCACGCCACAAGGCTATGTCAAGAACATCATCCCCATCGCCACGGCGGCGAACCACTCGGCCTGGTGTATATCCTGGGCAGAGACCCAGAGGCAGTGCATCTGGTTCGATCCAGTGTTCAAAGAAGGATACTATGAACCTACTCCCGAAGGTCAACCATCAGCTGGACTGGCTGCAGCGCGTATGATCGCCATGCTGACGTATCGATCATACACGAGCTTTGATGCTCGGTTTGGTCGCAAGCCTCAAATTCTGAGGACAACGCCATCTAATGTCCCAATGGACCTCCCTCGAACGGATTCTCCTGTTCAAGTGATGGAACATGTTGCCAGAAAGGATTCCTCCCGTGCAAAGAGAAGGACTGGCCCAATGTTTTCTGCACAGGGATATCTCCAATACCAGGGTGGAAAATTCCTTCAGCGCTTCGACGCAAACTGCTATCTTCACATTTTGGAGAAGATGGACAGTCATGATGTGACACTCGGTCGCACGGAAAAAGAAGGCGACGAGGGCCTGGAAGAGGTGTTGGCCAGAGCACCACCCGGTGCGCTGGTCATTGGTATTGCGACGGATGCGCTATTTTTGCCGGAGCAGCAGGAACTGTTGGCCAATTACCTTCCAGACTCTACACTTGTGGTTTTGGACTCATCACATGGACATGATGGGTTCCTGCTGGAGTTTGAACATCTCAACAGTTTGATTCAAGGAAAGCTGAAGTCAGATATGCCTCACTTGTATGAAGCGGCGAATTCGGCACTAGATAGACTACCAAATGAGTTGGAGACTACTGTTGAGAAGGCGATACAGGGTGCTTGACCAGCCACATCACGTTGATGAGAGTGGGACTTTGATAGTGTAATTTTGCAGTAGACTTAGCCTAGAAACATTTTGAATTATTGTGGAATTTTGCAATGAATGTCATTTCAATTTTAAGCCAAATAAAATGATGTGAACCAGTGGAAGCTAGACAAGAACATGCCGGAGTGAATTTCTGAACTTGGTTAAGAAAGTTACCAAATCCCCTCGGTTGACAAGTCAGATACTCACCTCAGCAATATAAGGGCATTCTAGGCATCGGCCAAGATTCGGTAATCTATTTGAGGGTTCACTTAAGCGGAACCAAGTCGAAGGTTGCGCTTGAAATGGGTAATCGGTGTTTGATCGGTCACTTCCGGCTCAGTCACCGCAAAAACACCCCACACGGGCTTTGGCGGCTGAGGAATTGCCACGCGGCTAACTCGTCACATCGCAGTGAGATGCTGACTCAAGCAAAGCAGTCTGAGTAATGATTTGGGCAGATACTCGTATATTAGTCCCATTTGTCATTTTATGTTTATTTTTGGGTCATTCACCCCCAACGTCAAAACCCTCGGCACGCTTACCTCAAGATTTTTGGGCGGGTTTTTTTTTGAGAAAAGTAATCACAAGCCTTTGCCGTCACTCAAACAACGGCTTTTGATACACTCCTCAAATCCAAACATGGGAGCAACAAAAATTCAAAAGCCGTGGCTGGTTCAAAAATACGGCGGCACCAGCCTCGGCAAACTTCTCGAGTCAATATGCGGATCCATCATTCCATCGTACCTTGACGAATACGACCTCGTTGTCGTCTGCTCAGCGCTCTCTAGTTCCTCCAAATCGAGCGGCACTACCAGCCTGCTTCTAGAGTGCATCGCCCTTGCCGAAGAGGGCTGCACCGCTCAGAAAAAGCTCAAGGAGACCATCGACACGATCAAAGATATACACTTGGGCGTGCTGGATCTTCATCAAACCAAAGGAGACTCGCAGGGATTATTCGCCGCCACGAAATCTCTCATCCAGGATGAGTGCGAGAGCCTGTGTAAATTTCTGCTCGCCGCTCAGATAGTCGGAGAGTTGTCGCCGCGCACGCGCGACCGCATCGTCGCATTGGGAGAAAAGCTCGCTTGCATCATCGTCGCCGCTGTGCTGAGTAGCAAGGGCACCGCAGCAGAGGCCGTCGTGCTGCAGGACATTGTCGAGTCTGCATTTGGGAATCACCTGCACCAGCAAAAGTCAGCCCTCGACACGCTTGGGCCGCGCTTCTACCATGTGCTCGCCGACGAGATTGCCATCAGGTTGTCGAGATGCAACGGGAAGATTCCCATTGTCACAGGTTTCTTTGGGAGCATGCCTGATTCTCTTCTCACAACCGTGGGACGCGGCTACTCTGACCTTTGTGCCGCCATGTGTGCTGTGGGAACCGGGGCTGCAGAGCTGCAAATTTGGAAAGAGGTTGACGGCATCTTCACGGCAGACCCGAGAAAAGTGCCGTCAGCAAGATTGCTGTCAACCGTTACTCCGGAAGAGGCAACTGAGCTGACATACTATGGGAGCGAAGTGATTCATCCCCTCACCATGGACCAGATCCGCTGTGCCAACATCCCCCTCCGCCTGCAAAACGTCTTCAATCCAACGGCAGCGGGAACAATCATTTATCCCTCACGCTCAAGTTCACCCACATTCGAAGACTCTGATTCCTCGGCGGGCGAGGAAACAGTCGTCTCCAACGGGACGTCTCCAGCTCCAGGCTTTATGCTTGGTAATGGATACCACGGAGAGCATCAAGAACGCCGCCGGCCAACAGCGGTGACGGTCAAAGAGAACATCACGCTTTTGAATGTGGCGTGCAACAGGAACACAAAGTCCCGAGGGTTTCTCCCGGGAGTCTTTACCAGGCTAGAAGACATCCGTACTGACATTGACTTGGTCACGACCAGCGAACGAAATGTCAGCCTGGCTTTCCAGGTACTAGACGAGGCCCAAGCTAAACATCGCCGTCTAAGAACAGAGCTGGAAAAGTTCGGAAAGGTATGTCGCACCTGCGATTGTAGAATTGAAGGTTTTAACAATGAATAGGTCATCATCACTGAGAATATGTCTATTATCAGCGTAATTGGTCACAAAATGAGGAATATGGTTGGCATCGCTAGTGAGATTCTGTCCTCATTAGCTGCAGCCAAGGTCAACATCTATCTAGTCAGCCAGGGAGCGAGCGAGATTAACGTTTCGTGAGTGGTGTTGTTGTTGGCCCCATGTGATTGCGTGCTAACGATCCCCAAGCCTGGTTGTTAGAGCCGAAGATGCTATTCTCGCCATCAACACAATTCACGCCGAGGTGTTAAAGATACCGACAGCAAGAGAGCAGGAAAACAATTTCATTAGAGGTAAAGAACTTCTTTTAGCACTCGTGATTCTATTTCTGACAACGTTTAGGACCATGGCTATACTAAAATATTGCACGTGGATGGGAAAATTGCCCAACCGCAAACTTAACATATATTTGATAAAATCGCTCTGCTATTATTCTCTATACATGCAAGGGATCATCGCCTGAACTCAACTGGTGGCTAAAGCACATCAGAAGTCAAGTGCAAACGAAAAATATATTGAAAAGCCAGAACTCTCAAATTCACGGTCACCAAAATCCAGCCTAAAATTGACCATCTACTCCCGAAAATGGCACAGACAAATCTGTGCCATGCTAGGAGTGAATAACCGAGGAACCAGTCCTTAATTCGCATAGTGTTTATACAGATATTTTCCGTCTATTAGGGAATAGTCGCAAAAATAATCTTGCCACTGGCTCCAAGGGGACGCGGAGTCTCTTGGTTGAGTTGCAAGCTTAGACTTGCTACAATGGATTAGAGTTTGTTTATCTGTAAAAACCAATACAATGAATACATTGACGCTATATATAAGAAAACGAGCACTGGAGTTTATAGCACCAGATGCTTTACACGATGGTCATCTGCCAACTCCAACATCAGCTGGACATGGAAGCAAAAGTTCATGATATTGATTATTCTAGCCCAAGAGGTAAAGGTACATGACTAGTCAATCTTCACTCGCACACCATTTGTACCATCCTTTTGACAAGGAATAAACATGTCGTGGTCGTAGGCGACGTCTTCATCCACTGTCTCAAAAAGTTGCATATGAGGGAAAACACGAAGAACAAGGCCTGTAAGACAGAGGTTGAGCTCGCAAAAAGCCAGACTATGGGTTTCTATATTAGCAAGGCTCATCCGTATCAGGCTTTTGAGAGCAAAACTTACTTCATTCCCAGGCAGGATCTGCTACCCTTTGAAAACGCGAGCATTCCACGTTCAATGTCTTTCCTGCGTTGGTTGTTCTCGTCAAGCCAGCGTTCCGGGATAAACTCGTACGAGTCGGGGAACACGGTCTCGTCGTGGTGTGTAATGGCAGAAGACATTCCAATGGCGTACCCTCGAGGAATAACGTATTCGACAGGCTTCTTGTTAAACTCGCCGCGGTAGAAGAGGCTCTCTTCAGTAGGCACACGTGCAGTGCGGGAAGAAACGCCATACGAGAGTCGAAGGCCTTCCTGAAGGACTGCACCGAGATAAGGCAGGTTTTCAAGCGTGGTCCACGTGGGAAGATGCTTTGCATCAGTCACGACTTCGTTGAGCTCCTTTGTGAGCTTCGCCAGCATCTCAGGCTTGCGCAAGAGGTGATAAGTTATGACAGCCAGTGCCCAACTTGTGGTTTCAGTTCCGGCGCCCACAACGGCCGTAGCCTCATCCGCTAATCTCTGAGGGTTCGTCTCAAGGGATTCGAGTCCTGACTCCAGAAGAGAGCCAAACACTGTGGGACGCTCGTGCTTGATGCCGGAATCCATCTCAGTCTTTGTCTTCTTTACTTGATTGGGAATGTCAATCTTCAAAGTCTGGATGAGGAGTGCAATATCTTCAGGCAAATAGTTGACAAACCTTGACTGGATTAGCCACAACACTTTAAACTGTACAACAGCCGACAGAAATACTCACCACTCTCCAAGCACAGTGAAAGACTTGGTCCAAGGAAAGAATCTAAAGACAAACACGGGCCTCAAAATTGCAGCCATAGGTGTGCGAAAGTTGGGGTACCAGTCTTCCTGTGCAAGGAAGCCAAACGCATCGCCAAAGCAGTAGCCAGAAATGGCGTCAGATGTAAAGCAGCTGTAGGCCATGGTCACATCAATGGGCTCATCTTTGCCAGATTGAGCCAGCAATTTGTTGCAAAGCTTCTGTACCAAGTCGTGAATCTCTCCTTCAAGTCGCGCAATCATGCCGCGGGAGAAGAACTTGGCCAGAGGGCCTCGTCGCTTGCGGTGCAAATCATGGTCCACAGTTCCGAAGCCAGACTCGCCCAGGCTAGGAATGTGAGATTAGCAACTTGCCTCTAGAGTGAAAATTGGAATTGGCGTCTTACGCTGAGCCGTGGATTTGGTGGGCAGGCTTGTCGCGCTTGCGTCCGCTCACAGCATAGATCTCCTCAGCAAACATGGTATCATTGCAATGCACCTCGTGGGGATTGATGCGAACAATAGGGCCTCTACCAGTTAGCTTTTCTGCTCCTTGCAGGATTGATACAAGCCAGCGTCGCTCACCATATTTTTCGTGCATTCGACGAATCTCTTGTGTGTAGCGACCGAACCTGATGACATCGTGGTAAAATTCAGGTAGGTAGGTAGCTGCCGACAATTTCGGACCAGGAATGTGGCTCAGCGGGTGAAGAGGCGAAATGTTGTACAAGGCCAGAAGAACGCGATATCCAAACCATACCGCAACGAGGCCGAGCACGTTCTGGGCCGTCAAGTAGGGCGCGATGACGCTGAGAGGCGTCGCTTCCATCACGATTGTCGACATTTTCGCTACTGCCGATGGAAATATTGAGCAAAACGAGAACGGTTTTGAGGACGAAAACTACATAATCGACGAACCGACTATTCGGGCCATTTTGACGAAGTCCAAGCGCATGAAAAGCCGAGCGATCCACAATAGCACATGGAGTCTACACCCGATAAAGACACAGGACCGAGCATTGCAACGTGGACAGCAAGGGGCAAGGATGTGGCACCAACAAGAGACGCGATGCGTACAAATCAGAAAGCTCCAAAGAATTTCAACCGTGTCCGGTTCGAGCTGTCAAGGGCAGTGTGGATGCCGCTGTCGCCACTTTTACATTCAAGCGAGAGTTGACTTAATAATTTGTTTCCAGGACCAGCGAAACATCGAGATAAGACGTCGCAATCAACTCCTAGCGATTGGATCTTAGGTCCGGAAAATACCCCAACGGACGGCCCGCGGTATCGTGGAAGCGGCAATTTTCACACGGGTCTCCATCCCGGCTCGACCGAGCCGTGATGCCCCATAGGGTTGGACCAGATTCATTGGTCGAGGCTCAGGCGACAAGCCGGACCCCTGGATTTTTTTACAGATGAAAAAGCCCATGATTATTCGGCATCTACGCCATTGGCTGCAGAGACCAACATTTCACCCACATCATGTGACTCCATCACAACCGGGGAAAGAGATTTGACATTTTGGGGCTCCAATGTCGGGAATTAGGGCCCATAGTCAACCGGGTTGTCATTCTAATCAATTGACTGGCTGCATGAACTGTGGGTGTCACATGCACGAGCTGCTAGGCTCCAGGGAGAATGAAACACTCAATTTATACGGCAAAATTGTGACAAACGTGAATCGAGATGACTACCCAGGTCCATCCATAACACCTCTCCGTAACCCGCCCTATCAGTGCATAAATTTCCCAGCAACAAAGAAGCCAAAACTCCAAACGTTTGAAAAAAAAAAAAATTAGAAAACAACATCTAAGAAATGAAATAAACTCCTATGACACCCTGCTGTACAAAAATTCAGGATGGCAAGTTTGGACATGCTTATCTCGCCAAATCTGCTGCGCATATCTTTTAGGGCAAGCAGGGCAGGTATGCACGCGACGGAGCTCAGCTATCGTGGCACTTCCTGGGTACACGTACTTCATTTGAATTTGATCATTCGCCAGCTGCGAGGCTGGCGGTGGCGGAGCCGATTGTGCCGCGGTTGGCCTTGAAGTTTGCATCGGCGGTGCAGGGTGCGGAGGAGCGCTAAACGGCGGCTGATGAAGCATCGGTGCTTGCGGGCTTGGTTCTGCAGCCATGCTCGGTATCGTCATGGGAGGGAGCGTGACGGTCCGCTGGCTGGAGCTCAAGACCCGGTTCTGGGGCACATTCGGTGACAGGTTGTTCGGCAGCGGAGGCGAGAAATGTTGATGCGGGACAGGGTGTCGTGGGAAGCTTTGCTGGCTGGTCGGGGTGGACGGCAAGCTGCCAAAGGATGCCAACTGATACGTTGCTGGCGCCGTGGAAACGCCCGCGTTGAGATCCCGCAGGGCGGGGAGGACGACGCTTGATCGACGGGGAGGCGAGGCAGGCCGTAATGACGGCGCCGTTGGCCCGCTGGTTGACACCGCGCTTGACGAGAGCGAGCGCTGTGGCTGCAGTGGTGGCGATTTGTTGCAGACGGAATTTTGAGCACTTGATGGGGCAGGGGGCCTCTCCGCTTTGCCTTCGCGGATGATGGCGAGTAGTCCTTCGGGGATCGGGGTACTTCGTATGCGATCAGCTGAAGCGGGAGTTTTGTCCGCGCGTACTTCTTGCGGAGCGTTTGTCGGCTGCGTTGTCGCGGCTGGAATCCCACTTGTTTCTACCTGTGTTGGAGATTCATACCAATCATTCATCTGGAGGCAGTCAAGTGCCGTTTGCGCCAAGTCTTGATTTGTTTGTGGTCTCTCACTATCGCCCGGAACTTCTTCAACTGAGACTGAGTGGTGTTGTACAGTTGATGCGGTAACAACAGCTCTTTGTTCAATTGTTTGGGTAATTTCAGCAGAAGCGGAGACGACGTGCTTTTGATCTGTTGATGTGGGAAGTTTAGGCATGGTGCGGGACACATCCGCGGCTGGAGGGGCTTCGTCGGGGAAATCCAGGCTACCGCTGCTCGGAGAATTACTGCTGATAGATATTACATCTAATTTCTGGGCCGTTGTAGGGATGTTCGGTTCTACAGTATCCTCGTTCGGAATGGGGGCCTTGATTCCTGGTGAATTTGAAAGAGGCTCGGTGGGTGCTGCTTGTGGAGGATCAGGTAGTTCTAGTGTATCCTGGCGATCCGGCTCGCTCAGGTTGTCGTGGGAATCTGGGAGGTTGACCAATTCTTTATCTCCATCTTGGTTAGTTGGTGGAACCTCCTCGGCGGCATTCCTAGGTTCTGGTGTGGAAGCTTGAGAAACCTCTTGCTCTGGTTTCTCCTCTTGGGGTTTCTCGACCTCCGCGTTTCTCTTCTCCCTGGTGTTTAGGAATCGAAGCGCCGATTGGTAATGCGGGATCAGCCGAAAGCTCTTATCTCTAACATGGCCAACCTCAAGGTTACTGGCAGACACCCAACCAACTGCGCTTTGGCTGGGAAAGTCCAGGCCGTCAAAATACATGACGGGGAACTCTCGCTCCGACACCCGAGCTCCACCATCCTTGTAATCATCCCTCCATTCCAGGGTGCCGCTGTCTTCGTTGTACGTGTAACATGCAGGGAGCTGTTCTGTGAGACCGAAGTCTTGGATCGTGCCCGATAGACCAATATCAACGGACCTATCGGTAGCAACCCCAGGTAGAATCAGGACGGCATGCCAGGCCTTATCCTTTGACCAGTATGCACGGTAAATATCTCCTGGAATTGGATCGACGATGCCCTCGAATTTCTTTCTGTTCCGCTGAGTGGTACTTGGTTGCGTTGCTGATGATGCCTCTAATTCGTTACTCGTTGAGTCGGCAGCGATCCTGTCTTCATGGGATTCGGGTGCGTCCTGCTGCAGGCCTATATTCATTTTTGGCGGCTCCCATCCATTTCGAAATGCTGCTTTACTTCTTTTATTATTCTTCTCTGCCAGCTTAGCGTTGCAGTTCAACACACGGATCCCAAGGGTTTCGATGGTGAACTCGCGAGTTCTAGGAAGATGGCCGTGGATTTTGCCGCTGAGGTGTTTGCCACCCGCCATGATGGGCCGATCCTTAAAGCTGAGCTCGTGCTCGTCGCAACGGATAATGTACCACTCATCCTCGTGGCTTGCTATGATGTGCTTTATCGCGGCCTTACCGCCTTGATAGACATCAGTGAACTCAATCGTTCGCTCTTTAATTTCAAGGGCTCTCTGCTCAGTTCTGGCACGTTTCCTTGATCTTTCCAAAGTTGGACTCGGAGGCGCTGGTCTTTTCTTCTGCTCAAGTCAACAGGGGAGTTAGAATTTGATTGGAATGGAAATTCAGCTCACGACCGGTGATGCGCCAACGGGAGCTGGCTGATGGTGTAGATCATTGGGCTGCGGCTCATCGGCTTGGGTGGGCTCAGAATCAACCAGTGTCTCATCAACCTGTTCGGTTTCAAGATCTAGCTGTGTATCTGTGGCACTAGGAGAGAGTGGCTGAAGTCCATTAGTGATTTCGACTCTCGAGGCAGGTGCTTCTTCGCAGCCTTCCAAGCCCAAGATCTCCACAACCAATGGACGCCCCATGATGCCAATTAGTGTCGAGCAGAGCTTCTTGAACTGTGCGTCAATGGCTGCTTGATATACCTCGAATTCTTTGTCGATAGTGGCAGCATGCATTCTTTCCAGCTCACTCAGTTCTCCGCCCATCTTCAACGTAGCCTCTGCGGCGGCGTCCATATCCTGCTGACCAGCGGGCTGGGACTTCACACTTTGCCATAGTTGGGCGAAATTTCCCTTGACAGCCGCCACTCGTTCACGATACAAAACATACGGACACTTGTTCTGGTCGACACAGTCAAGAGTTTGAGACACAGTCTCTGCCAAGGCTGAAATTTGGCGCAGGGACGCCGGTATCTTCGGCTCGGCCATGTCTGGTTTCGGCAAGTGAGAAAAAAAAAACCCCCTCCGGCGATGCTCCGAATAACTTGTAGGATTAACTTGTGGCCGTAGGCCGTTTTGGGCTGAGTCTGCGCGATCCAGCGGTTTTTCGATTTCGACGACCAAGTCAGATGATGGAAAAGCAAGAATGAAGAGGGTGTAGGGAAGGCCCAGAACTCAAAGGGGACCAACGCGATAGCGATGGTTTTGCTGTTGGTTGGCATAATATTGATTGCGTTGCATCATCAGGCCACAGCCCAGACCAACATGGATGTTGGCCGCCACAACGCCCTAGACATGGTAAGCCCTCCAATCAAGTGCACAAAGGACAGTCTTCACAGTGCGTATGGAGATCCAATGATCGCCTAAACGAGGGTTCATCACCTTTGGCTGCACTAATAAGAATTGGTGGAGCCAACAGGGGTCGCATCCCAATCCCAGACCTAACCGGATCTGTCGGCGTTGTATCTTTGGCTGGCTTAAAAGAGGGGTTTATTGACCAGAATCTTGGATCCGAGTGATTCTAATTGTAATCACTATTCCCTCTATTTTCTTACGAACCCTCGCCTTTCAATCATTGTCTTTCATTTCTTTCTTGCGCCACAGTTCTGTCAATCGTTTCGGACCAATGACGATCTTGTCATTGATGCCCCGGCCATCTGATCCCAATGTGTGAGTCCAGATCCGCAGCGCCCCCACAGGGCGCCATAAATTACAAGGCGAAATGAGCGGAGTAGACCAGGGATCGCAGCAACGGAAGATCACAGGTCACACGCACAGTACGTCAGCTCGACACTTGCAAACCAGCGTGTACTGTACATACAGGCCCTTTTAGGCGCCATGGCGTCCGCCAACAGGGATCAAAATGCAGTAACCAACAGCGCTGTTTCTGCCGCTGGTTAGCTGTTTCCAACACCCTTTTAACCTTTGGCTAGTTTAGCTAGCCGAATGATATGTGCTCAGTTTCAGTGGCACGCGGGCTCTGAGATGAGAAAAGAGACAACTTGAAAGTGACTAGCTACATAGCAGGCTGGTTTTACACGGATGACAACCCAGTGGTCTCTTTTTTTTTAAAAAAAAACGTCATGGGGGCCGCTAAGAAGTGTTTGAATTGCTCCGAACATCCTGGTCGTGACCGGGGTCAGCGATCTCTGCTGATAAGCCACATGCAAGCGGGCCAAGAAAATCCAGACCTCCCAAATAAAGTGGTGCACCACAAGCTTACATGTCGTAACTATTTATCCACTCTAAAATGTCACTAATATGTAAACTCTATTATATCTTCATAATAGCTCAGGATCAGCCTATCTCTCTCCTTCTTATTTCTGACCTGTGCTGGCCTTTGCCTGTGAAATCATGGACCCTACCGCATGTCGCCATTTGACATCAGAAAAAGACCATCTGCTACGCGGGGCTATGTGGTACCAATCAATAAATCAACTCGTCATATTTATCGGCTGATCATATTTTCCCATCAAAGATAAGAAGTAAAATGCAAGTGATGCAACACCAATTATGATGGCTCAAAAAATCAATATGACAATTTACACAGTAACAGGTTTCAGATTGAAGCGGTCAGTCACCACGATATCCCATGCATGTGCTGCAATTCGGGATTGTTTTGGTCAAGCGCTCGAAGCATGAGTCTTTTGTGGACGGTCAGCCTAGAGCACAGAGAGGCGAACAGCCGCAGAGTATTTTGCAGGTCCTTTGGACAAAAACACCTTTTCTTTGTGATTCATCATCTGTTTCTTGTCGGAACTACACAATTCCAACCTCAAATCAATACAAACATACCCATCCTCCTATACTGCACTTCTGTGCTCTATCTCAGAGACCTCAGCCCCTTTTTCAACCCTATGAGATTCTCCCTGATCGAAATTCGATTCAACATACGCGTCAGCGACCTTCTTATATTGCGGGACAAAATTCACCGCAAATGTATATGTTGACGCTGCTATAAAGAAACACGGAGGTACGACCATAGCGAGTCCAGTCCCACGCATATCCGCTACATGACCAGTCAGAGGAGGCACACAAGCACCCCCAATAACTGCGCCAACAATGTATCCAGATCCACGCTTGGTGTGGCGACCCAGTCCTCGCATACCCAGGGCCACGATGGTCGGGAAGCAGATGGATTCAAAGAATAACGTCAGATAGAGCATCGCCACACCAGTATTGTCGCGTTGAGTAATGGCAGGGGCGATGAATACTATGCACAAGGTCAAGTAGATGCCAAAGACCTTACGAGGTCCGAAGAACTTCATTAGACCAACGCCGACAAAACGGCCCACTGCAAATGCAGCCTGAGCGCCCGCAAATAGTTGTGAACCTGTCGACGAGCCCGTGTTTGGCCGCACCTCAGTAGCGTAGTTGATAAAATAGCTGCGAAATTTAGTAGTTAAAACAAGAGCTGGTCTCTGTTTTCTCACCTAGCAATAGCAACCTGCGCGCCGCAGTAGCAGAATTGGGCAAAGGCAGCATGGAAAAGCCGGTATTGTTTTCTGAATGGGAGATGATCCTGGCTGGCGCTGCTTTCCTGGTCTTGAGTGGCCATATCCGCATCGGTAATTTCGGGGATATCTGCAAGGAAGAAGATGATTGAGAGTATGAATACAAACACTGCGATGGATAAGTAGACCCATTAAACATTGGCCAAGGCTGCTTCATCATCAAAGGTGAAAAAAACATACGACCTCAGTACGGGTGCAACTACTGTTCCGATGCCGTTGAATGCTTGGGAAATATTAATCCGAATCTCGGAAAATTTCGGGGGGCCGCAAACTGTAACAACTCAGCCATGTACCTTTTAGAGAGCTAAATTTAACTTACCAGCGATGTACGGGTTTGCAGCTGTTTCAAGGGAACCCAGTCCATTGCCAATGATAAAGATGCATGCACAGAACCCGCCAAAGCTTCGATGTTTAATGGCCGCAATGGCAAGCAAAGCCCCAATCCCTGGGCAGCTAGTTAGAAATAGGCACCACTATCTATTTAAGGACGGAGCCATACCATAAAGACAAAGCCCCCAAATAAAGACAGCGCGGTATCCTACGCGACGTAAAATCCATGCAGCATGTCCAAGAGAAGCGAGTGGATAAGCTCTGGAGTCTATAAGTGAGAACCTATCAGCCCAAGGCCAAGACATTACTTACCCAAAATACGCAGCTTGCAGTCCAGCAGACCTTGCCTTGTCAATATTAAGCGTTTGCTGGAAGTGTTTGTTGAGGGTGCCGAGTAAGCCATAGGAGAATCCCCAAAGAAAGAACAAGATTGTTACCAGGCTAATAGGGAAGATGGACTGCCGGAGTGTCATCTCGGGTGCACGAGTAGTGGAGTCATTCCGCACACGCAATGCGTGTTTCTTCCAAAAGGATTTGCCCAGCATCCTGGATAGTGTCCAGGGCCAAATAGTTTGGGTATTTTGACGAATATTCCAGATAGACATCGAAGCCCTTTATTCTCTCTTTATATTTCTTTCGCAGCCAATTCATCTTCTCATTCCTTCATTCCTCTGTGATTAACCCAGCCGAGATGTAACTATACCACAATCGACATGATGGACAGTAAGAAGATATGACTTCTCTACTTGAAAATATGGACCCGACGGTTAAATCTGGTCAAAAAGGGAAGTCAAAAATAGTAGAATAATTACCCGCGAATGGCATCCTTGTTCCCACTGGATACCCCCGCCCCCACATCCTTTCCCCCGCATTTCCCCAGATGTCCATGGAGGATTGCATCTTTTTTAAAAAAGCGACGGATATTTGATTCAGCAGTGTCCCATTTCCAAGGCCTTACTTTGCAGTCTTTCTCCAAAGGCCATTTGAAAATTATCCGGCGTGCGTCCTCTACATTTCATCCCATCAGCTGCTTGAATCACCGGGCACTTGTAAGTGTGCGCGTATTACGCCGAACTCGACATCTATTTCCCCGTACAACCAATAAGCCCCGAATGGCGTCAAGAAGTAGGACGACGCGAGCATGCGATAAGTGTAGCTCGTCGAGGACACGATGCGATGGGAAATTTCCTTGTCGGCGCTGCCAAGGTGGGCCTACAGACCACCCGAACCACAAAGCGTGTCCTCACAACGTCATTTCAGATTACAGTCTCATTTGCGAGTATACTCGTGAAGTAAAAAAGCGTGGCCGCCGGCCAGGAAGTACAAGGTCAACATTATTACTACGAAGCCGGAGAAAACGTCAGCTAGGCTTAGCAGGAAAGCCTCAACCAAAATCATCTACCGCCACACATTTCAGATCACCTGTTCCGGCATCCTCCAGCCCTACCTCATCGTCTCCGATAGGTTCCGCCATTGTATTGACTGAACCCCAGCTTGAACCGGTCTGTGAACAACAGAGTCCAGCAGGGTTTCTGCCAGTCACATCAATAAGCTCCATCCTTACAAGCCAATCAACTTTAGAAGATGACGTCTACACGCAAGAGGGGTGGTCAAATTCTGCCTTCTCAGCAACACAGACCTTGGAGAGCCAAAGCAGAGACCCTGGAACTCAGACCCACCACGAAAACGCTACCTCTCCTCCTTTGGCAATCAATACTAGCCCAGGAGAGGTCTGGACCAGTGATATCAATCCGCAGGACCGGCGAACATCAATCTGTGACAACCTCAGCGACATACACCAAGCTGTATCCGTCTCTGTGCCTGCTGAATCAACCATTAATCAACAGCTCCCACCTGGTCTTTCAACACTTGCACCTAACGAATGCCGGTATACTTTTTTGAATCCGGTGCTCCCTTTTTTACACAACATCATGTCCAATGAAGTCGCATGCGAGCTTCTGGATATTTATCTGACCGATCCAGACAGCTCTCTGTTTCGCAGCTCCTCGCCATACATCCTCACTCGGATATTTCGCAAAAGTTCCATCATCGATTCAGCAAATCCTCGACCCACAACCCCTGCATTGCTGGCTACCATTCTCTGGACAGTGGCTCAAACAGCAGACATTATTACCCTCAGGATCCCCGGGTCCAGAACCAGAATTACGAACCAACTGTACAAATTGGCCGCCACATTAATGTCGAAGAGGGATCCAGATAAGTGGCGACGAGTTCACGGTGAAATTATTTAGCCTCATACCTTTAACGAAACGGCTAACCTCGAATCAGGCGGCTTGAGCACTGAGGAAGACACGATGCACATTGAAACCTCGGAGTCGATACCGGCAACGACCGCTACTAACGAACCAGGCGGTTTGGTTGACGACGTGTTGACTTTTATTTTATTCGCCATCACTGTGTCGGCCGGGGACTTCAAATCAGACACTCATAAATGGTGGTCCAAAGCAACCAGGATGGCATTTGCTCTGAGGCTGCATGAAGAAGATGGCCACTGCCAATTATCTCATCTTCCTTGCCCAAATTTGTTATGCTCTTCCTGCAATACGCAGGAAAATACGACTACGGTGCGGTACGTAACGAAAGAGGAGCGTAGGCGAGTGTTTTGGCTATTGTTCAGCCTCGATCGTCATCTCGCCCTGTCGTTTAATCGAGGCCTCTCTATCCCTGACTGTTCCTGTCAAGTCTATGGTAAAACTTTGGATGGAAATCTTTCTTGGCTCGAAAGCTAACACCAATCGCCAGCCCCGCTTCCCGAATTCATTTGGGAGAATCTGGACCAACTACGGCTTGAAGACTTGCCACCTCGGACCATGACACCACCAACCACCGTTTCGGGGACAAATTATTTTGAGTACTTTTTGCCGCTAATGGTAATTCTTGGTGACATTATTGAAATCCATCGAAGAAAGCAGCACCCGAGGCTGGGAAAGTTCGACGCTACTCATTCGATCGTGGCCATCAAGGATCTCCTATCAGAGTACGAAGGCAGCCTGCGGAAGCTAGTCATTGAGCCTAATGCGCAAGGTTCCCAATCATTCTCACCAGTTGATCACAACTACTGGGCCACTAGTCACATTAGATCAAGCGTGGAACAGCCGCCAGGGGCATTACCGATAAGGTGTGTGCACGAGGACGAGAGTCGGCGGCGTCTTGTGGCTGCCTACAGTACACACATTTTGCATGTCCTCCACGTCCTTCTGTACGGAAAATGGGACGCCATTTCCATGCTAGACGATGAAGATGGCTGGATCACATCACTTAGCTTCAACGAATGCGCCGCCCATGCCATTACAGCTTCGCAGTCCGTTTCGGCAATACTGACGATTGATCCTGAACTCACATTCATGCCCTATCTTTTTGGCATTTATCTGCTGCAGGGAAGCTTCATCCTTTTGCTATTTGCCGATCGCATGCCACACCTAGGGCCAAACAAGTCGGTCGAGGAGGCTTGTGAGACTATAATTCGTGCTCATGAAGTTTGCGTGGTTACGCTAAACACAGAGTTTCAAGTAAGGCGCCCAAAAAAAATCTTTTTAGAACATTTTAGTAAAGTGCTCACGATAAAAATGTAGAGGAGTTTCCGTAAGGTTCTGAGATCAACCCTCTTCAGTGTCCGCAACGCGAGAACTGCGGACTGGAAGGAACACAACAACAGTCGGGCAGCATTGTCTCTTTACCGGTGGACTAAAGGAGCGAAGGGGTTGGCGTTGTGAGATTTGTGCTAGGATCGACTGGTAGCGGGAGAATCGGCCAACACAAGACTACCCGTGCTATGATGGATGGCATTAGGATCTTGAATATTTCACGTCACATTTCAAGAAACCTCACCTCTATGAGCTGGTATTTCTTTAATGGAAATACCTGCAAAATGAGGTAATGCTTAAGCGAAACTTGTTGTTTTGGCCGTCAATACCTACCCTACAGTGGTTCTTTGCGTGGCTGTGGATACGCTTTTCCAAGCGACGTGAACAGCCAATGCGCACCGAAGATGAACGACGAGATGACTATGGTTTTTCTCATCATCGCTATGCTTTAATAAGCATGCGAGAAATATTTCTCGCCAAGACAAGCGTCACGTCGCCGCCAAGCAAGCGGGCGACGACATCCGAGAGAGTTTCCTGGCGGAACCTGGGGAAAGGAGCCAAGTGGAGATGTCGCAATGCTCGTGACATGATTGGGCACCGTGCGCAGGTGTCAACTGCTGAGCTGGTCGTGGGCCGCTGGCGCTAGAACCGGATCTAGGCCCGACATCCCCCGAAATGGAACCAGACCCGCCCGTGTCCCGCCAATGGGGCCGCAGTGACGGCAGAGCCTCGGGTATACCGGGGCTGAGCCAGGGCAAAACCAAGGCACGGCAAAGCTCTGGGAGATGCTCGCAAGAAGCCTCCACCAACGCTTTCACCCCGCCACGCCCAGAGCCCACTATCAAGGTCCGGGAACCCGGCCAGCACCCCGCGAGATCCTCTTTTCCTGGCCAGGTGACGTGACCAGGCCTGCGAAGTTGCTGGGGGGGCATCTTTTGGCTCAATGTCGGTAGAAATCGAGCGACATGTACAATCCGCTGTCGGTGCATATAAGGGGGCACCATGGCCGACATCATGTCCCTCTTTTGCTCTCCTCAAGCCTTCCCCGACCTACTAATTGTTCATCATGGCTTCCACCGACGTGAACGCAGTGCTTTCCAAGCTGACCCTTGAGGAGAAGGTGGGTGGTCCTGCCAATTGCCCCTCAGTTGAGTCGTTGACATTGACTCGCCCTTATAGATCTCCCTCCTGGCCGGCTTCGACTTTTGGGAGACCGTCCCGATTGCTGAGAAGGGTGTCCCTGCGCTCAAGGTTAGTTGGAACAAAAAAAAACTCATGCCAATGACAATTCGTTGCTCACGCATCATAGACCAGCGACGGTCCTAATGGCGCCCGTGGAGCCACCTTCTCTGGCGGTATTACCGCGGCTTGCTTCCCTGCCGCCTCCAGCGTTGCTTCAACCTTTGATGTCGACATTGCCCGCCGCATCGGTGTGGGCTTGGGAGAGGAGACCTTGACCAAGGGCGCAAGATGTCTTCTTGGTCCTACCATGTGTGCCCACCGCCACCCCCTTGGCGGCCGCAACTTCGAGAGTTTCTCCGAAGATCCTTTCCTTGCCGGAAAGCTTGCCTCTCAGAACGTCCAGGGCATCCAGTCGACTGGTGTTTCAGCCACCATCAAGCACTTTGCCGCCAACGAGCAGGAGACCCAGCGGCTGTACGTCGATGAGATTGTCAGCGAGCGTGCTCTCCGTGAGATTTACCTCAAGCCCTTTGAGTTCGCCGTGAAGGAGGCCAACCCTGGTGCCGTCATGACTGCCTACAACAAGGTCAACGGTTATCACGCTGATGAGCACCCCTTCCTCTTGAAGCAGGTCCTAAGAGGCGAATGGGGCTGGGACGGCCTCATCATGAGCGACTGGGGTGGCACCAACTCGACTGCCGAATCCCTCAATGCTGGTTTGGATCTCGAAATGCCCGGCCCTACTCGCTGGAGAAAGACCGAGCAGGTTCTTGAGGCTATCAAGGCCGGCAAGGTTACGGAGGAGACTATCAATGACCGGGCCCTTCATATCCTCAAGTTCCTTGAGCGCCAGAACTGCTTCAACGACCCTACTATCCCCGAAGAGAAGGCTGTCAACAAGCCTGAGCACCAGGCCCTCATTCGTGAGGCTGGTGCTAAGGGTATGGTCCTCCTCAAGAACGATGATGGTCTGCTTCCCCTTACCAAGGAGAAGGCTCGCGGCAAGAAGATTGCCGTCCTGGGTCTTGCCAAGCAGGCTCTCGCCCACGGTGGTGGCAGTGCCTCTGTGAACAGCCACTACAAGATCACTCCCTGGGAGGGTCTGACCAAGGCTTTCGAGGGCGAGAATGTTGAACTTACCTACGCCAAGGGCGCTCATACCTTCCGCCAGATGCCTCTGATCTCTGAGAATGTTGTCGGTGTTGACGGCAACCCTGGTTTCACATGGCGAACTTATGAGCTCGGTAGCACTGAGCCCGCCAGCGTGGTTCACGGCCACCCCAACTCCGAGGTCTCGCTTCTCAACGCCATGAACGTCTTTAACAAGTCGTGTGAGCTTGAGGGTACCTTCACCTCCCCCGAGACTGCCACATACTACTTCACCATGACTGGTCTTGGTCCCTCCAAGGTCACCATCAACGGCGACATCCTCTATGAGCAGAAGGAGAACAGCTCTGACCCCATGGGCTTCTTGCTCGGCGGAGTCGCTGCCCCTATTGTTAAGCTGGGCTTGGAAGCCGGAAAGGAGTACAAGATCATCATCACCAGCCGTCCTCCCGCTCCTCAGGAAGGCCAGGACCTTGGTATCCTCGAGGGCAAGACTGGTGTCCGCCTGGACCACATGTCCGCTGCTGAATATGAGAAGGATATCACTACCGAGGCTGTTGAGCTGGCCAAGGCCGCCGACTACGCCATCGTATTCACTGGCCACGAGACTTTCTGGGAGACTGAGGGTCAGGACCAGCAGAGCTTCAACCTCCCCAAGGATGGTAGCCAGGACAAGCTGGTTGCTGGTGTTGCCGCTGCTAACCCCAACACTATCGTGGTAAACTCCACTGGTGTGGCCATTGCTTTGCCTTGGCTTGACCAGGTCAAGTCGCTGGTCCAGGCCTGGTTCCCCGGCCAGGAAGCCGGTAACTCTATCGCCGATGTCATTACTGGCGCTCAGACCCCCGAGGGTCACCTCACAGCTACTTTCCCTAAGCGCCTCGAGGACTGTCCCGCCTACGGCAACTTCCCCGGCGAGTACGTCGGCCGCCAACTTACTGTAAAGTATGCCGAGGGTGTCTTCATCGGCTACAGGCACTTCGACCGCCTGGCCGCCGACAAGGTCAACTTCCCCTTCGGCTTCGGTCTGTCATATACAACCTTTGGCTACTCTGATCTCGCTGTCAAAGAGACTGCCGCCGACCAGTGGACCGTCAGCGTCAAGGTGTCCAACACCGGATCTGTCAAGGGAGCTGTCGCAGTGCAGACATATGTCGGAAACACCAAGACATCCCCTGAGAACCCCGTCAAGGTGCTTGCAGGCTTCAAGAAGGTTACTCTCGAGCCTGGCAGCTCCGCGACCGTCGAGATCCCCGTCCAGGGTCGGGATATCGGTTTCTGGAGCGAGGAGAAGCAGAAGTGGGTGGTTGAAGGCGGCGAGTACAACTTCAGCATCGGCAAGAACGCCGCCGATTTGGTTGCCACTGCCGTGGTCAAGGTTACCGCACAGGAGTACGGCCCTTAAAATCGATGATGAGGTATGTAGAATTTATGACCTAAATGTAGATAAGCGATTTGATTTGATTTGATTCTCAATTAGTCTTCTTCTGTTGCTTGGTGTATCTGGTGACTATGTGCTTGGTATGGTCTATGTTGTGGTTCCTGTGGACATATCGTGATACCGGGAACCAACTTGAGCAAGTAAATCCGAGTTGAGGAATGTAGCAATGCCCGAGTACCCACTTCTGATTGCGCTCCAACGGATGGTGGGGATAAATGAAGCGTTTGAAACTGGATTGTCTTGGCCGAATGGCATCATGTAAACCGACACCAGGGAAGATATTTTGTAGCGCCGATAATCACTGACCCAAGTGTTTCAGTCAGCATCTCATTTGGCTGACATGCTTTACAGGAGCATTGATAAGATCGATGCTTGCGATTGTGACCGCCGGCTGTGGGTTTGATACATGCTGGCTGTAGATGGTCGTTCCGGGACCGAGCTGACCTGGTTCGGAAATCAAGGCAATATCCAAACCGCATCAAGCCTCGGCAACACGATGACATCAAGGCGTTGCGCATCCCTTATTCGATGAATTTTCTTGTAGTCTGTCTCATATAAAAAATACCTGGTCTGAGACATCTGAGGATTGTATGGGGATATTGATTGACGCAAGACGCCCTCAATCACGCCGACACCGGTGCAGAATAAGCAGGCCTGGAGATTTTGAGGAAGGCCGCAGAGTTTGGTATGGCACACGGGTCCAAGATCAAAGGATAAATGGCTTCACTGAATCAAAACCCGAAATCTGTCGGGCCATTATACTTCTCCCTATGACTCGGTTGAATGCCTGCAATGCAGGAAAGAGGTCAAAGCGACAATTGAGACAAGGTGTGGCGTCCGGAATCAGGCATGCCATGTCTCGGCATTACTTGCAGTCAAAGTGTCTTGATTGGGACACAGTTGCTATTTAGAGATTGGATTTCGGCAATTCCATTCTGCGCCAAAATCCTATTTCAGCGACATTGACCTTTGTGGGCATTTTGGGCCTAGCTCATCGCCACACACATTCCAGCAGCGATGACGACCCATCGGAATTCCTGCTGCGTATCTATGATCAAGACTGGTGTCCCTTGTTCCGATCCAGACCTGGATCAGAGCCGGCGGTAAGGACGTCAGGATCCACGAGTCAATTGGTAACACCGTAATCAGATCATTTCCCCTTTTCACCTCGTCACAAAAGTCCCGTCTGCGAGGTTCATCTTTCATGCTGATCATATTTCTACCTGTTACGCTGGCTTTGTAATTTGATGGACTTCTATGACGGCAGGTTGCACTGCAAAATAATTCATAATTATCAACTTATTCAAAGACACAACCTGCACAGCCCCCCCTAGCGACTGATTCCAATTCCATAAACCCTCCTAGGTTATACCGAATGTCTATCGAGATTGAGAAGGCGACAAGCCTGGAAACAAAAATTGACCATGGCTCTTCCTCAGCAAGCCCGTACCAGACGGGATCCCAAAGCTCGGACGGAGAGGCGCTAGAATGTGATGATGCGGGTGCGGGCTTTTCTGGACTGTCAAATTTCAGTGTCGTGGTCATTACCAGCAGCCTCATGCTCGCAGTCTTCTGTGTCGCCTTGGACAACACCGTTTGTTTAAACCCCACAATTTAGATTTAATGCAACATCTAATCAACGCTACCGTGCGATAGATGATTCCTGTGGCGATTCCAAATATCACAGATGACTTTAGAAATTTAAATGACGTGGGCTGGTACGCCTCAGCGTATCTGTTGACAACTTGCGGTAATTCAAAGCTCGCCTTCGCCCGGCCATGTGCTGATAAGTATCAAAAGCCTTTCAGCTGCCATTTGGAAAGATATACAGCATATTCAACGTCAAGATTGTCTTTCTGACAGCCCTGTTCATCTTTGAACTCGGTTCGCTGATATGCGGCGTGGCACCATCGTCGATTGTTCTCATCATTGGCAGGGCACTGATCGGCGTCGGCAGCGCTGGCATATTCGTGGGGTCCATGGCAACGCTTGTCAGCATGGTGTCGATGGAAAAGAGGCCGCTGTTCTTTGGGGTAATTGGCGGTACTTATGGTTTGGGAACTCTTGTTGGACCACTGGTACTGTTCATGGAGCCTCGCCTTGCGGGACATGGCTGATATCCTTTCTTCTTCTTTCTAGCTTGGCGGCGTCTTCACAGACCATACCACTTGGAGATGGTGCTTTTACCTCAACTTGCCCATTGGAGCCATAACCGCTGCGATTATTATCGTCATGTTAAAACTGCCACCTGCCGGCAAAGATCGGCAGGAATCAGCATGGGCGACGGTGAAACGCCTTGATCTCATTGGATCAATCACATTCATTCCCAGCATCATATGCGTTCTTTTGGCTTTCGAGCAAGGCGGAGTGGAGTACCCTTGGTCCAACGGACGAATAATTGCCTTGTTTGTTGTGTTTGGTGTTTTGCTTGCCGCCTTTATTTACGTACAAATCCTTCTGCGAGAAGAGGCTACGGGTAAGCTACAGCCGCACTCGCCAAGACGCGCATCGCTGACTTTTTAGTGCCCCCTCGTATTGCCATCCAAAGAACCATCGCATTTTCTTCCTTGTTTAGCTTTTTGGCGGGAGGAGTGAACTACACTGGTGTGTACTACATTCCCATTTGGGTATGTTTTGATTCATGGTAAAAGCAACGGCCTTTTGTGCTGAGAAGACCCAGTTCCAGGTTATCAAGAACACCAGCGCGGTTGAATCCGGAATCTACTCCCTGCCCATGCTCGTTGCAATTGTCATCGGTCTCTTCAGCGCCGGTGTTGTAACGTCCAGGATCGGACATTATGCTCCGCTCTTCATTGTCAGCAGCGTGATAATGCCCATCGGCGTCGGGTTGATTACCACATTTGACGTTGATACTCCGCTTGCCAAATGGGTGGGATACCAATTTATATTTGGCCTTGGGGTCGGACTTGGTTATCAACAGGGCTACGTCGCAGCTCAGGCAGTTCTCCCACCCTCCCAAGCCGCCATTGGCACTGCAGTAGTCATGTTTGTGCAGACCTTGGGAGGAACAGTGTTCGTTTCACTCTCCCAGAATCTGTTTGCAAACAAGTTGATATCCAATTTTCTCTCGTTGGACATCCCAAACATTGATCCTCATACAATTGTGCACGCCGGCGCGACCAAGCTAAGTTCGATTGTGGAGCCCAGCAGACTACCTGAAGCGCTCATTGCCTATAATGAGGCCTTGATGAAACCATTTAAACTCTCTCTTATCTTGAGCTGTTTGAGCATGCTAGGATCTCTAGGAGTTGAATGGAAAAGTGTGAAAGCGAGGTGAGGATTGCTTTAAGCAGTTTAAGAAGATACGGAGCGAGCAAAGTGTTAGTTTTGCTGATTATAAGAGATTCGTTCATGTGATATTTAAATTAAGCCGGATATTCGTCAGTGTAAATGGTATAAGGACCGTGGGAAGATGGACGTACTTTTTATTTACGCCGAGCTATTTCGGTTGCTATACCTCTGTTCTAATTATAATTGCTCTTATGCTTTTCTCCATGCTGAAAGTACCATGGATTTATCACTTGAGTAATCTCCGGTCTTCATAGATATATCGCGCTCATTGGCGATCTATAGTTCCATAATGGTCCCTTGGTCGTATTGAAATGTTGGGCTAATAAAGGTTCTGGAACGGCCCCTAACCCTTACTGTTTACCGCAACGCACAGAGTTCTTTCACGTCATGTATCAGTAATAAATCAGATGTTTTGTCTGCTGGATTTGCTTTCACATGTTAATAGGATCGAGTAGGTCCCGGATGCAACAAGCTTTGACTAAGACGCGGCCTAAAATTGGTCCTATAACTATGCTAGGGCTTGATTTGGGGGAGCGCCCTTTTATACCGGGCTATAATAGACTTTTTCTATCAAGGTATTGGAGAAGGCATTTCTAGGTTATCACAATGCCTGGTAACTTGCTTGTTTTAGGTTTGCATCTGCAAGCTTTGTTTGTTGTATTGGCCGTTGATCTTGCTGGATAGTTAGAATTGTGTATGAGCAAAAGAAAATATCTATACTAGGGCATTCAAATAAAGTCTTTGTGGTTTCCAGGAATGGTTTCAACTAGAACCACGCCTTAATACTACCTTGAAAAATCTGAAACTATCCCTGAAACTAAATGACCTCTTCTACGTCTCGTTCAACTACCTCTGTTTCTTTTGTGAACAGCTCAAAATCTTCTATCCACCATTCTACATCAGGTTTGCAACGTTTAAGCTTCCTTCCCAACTTTCTCAGCTCCGTCTCGTCCACCTGTTTCTTAGCATCCCAAATATCAGGCAGTTCTTGAGTTTTCCACGAAACCTCCTCGTCTTTGCTGACGATGACGCGAATAATGTCCCGGTGAATAAATTCCCTGGCCCCAACATATTGCTTCAGCATATTTGGAATCATTGTTTTAAAAGGAAACGAATGCCCTTCGCCCGGCTTGATAGCTGATGATTTGTTTGGAGGATATAACTGCTTCACGCAGAATCCGGGCCCAAGGAAAATGACAGTGAAGTGAAGGTCATCGGAACTGTTATTTTCAAAACTTAACCTGAATCTATTGCCCTCTGGGAAGTGCCTGGTGCTTTCTGGGTTCGGCGTTATTGATACCGTGAAGCGTTTGCGCTCCTGGGATTGTTCAAAGCCAAGTTTGAGCGTGTGGTAAAAGCGAACCAAATGGGACAGAATGATGGCTGATTCATGCGCTAATTCCTGGATATCATCATTCTCAATTTCCGGGAGACGGATGGGACCCGTGTACCCAGTCAGATCACGGGGCCCAAAGATGTAAATTCCGGTGGTTCCTCGCTTCTCAAGCCGAAAGCCCTCCACGGCCGACAAATCAATAGCTTCGGCGGATGTAATGTTGATATCGTCGACGAACTTTTTCCTCAGGGCATCACGAAGCGCTTCCTTGAAACTCTCATCAATATCCACAGCAAGAGAAATGTCTGGGAAACCGTGGTCCAAGGACCATCGATGTGGGATGACGATATTGTTTGCTTGTTCTAACATTTCCACCTCGTCGGCTGTGACTTCAACGCGGCAGTCAATAGAGTCCACTGAAGAAACACGCAAGATGTGACTTGAGGCGGTTGAGTACATCTCAAACTCAGCACCTTCTCCAACACCATGTGCCCTTCCTGCTGGAATCACTGCGACCTTGCCGCCGTCTTCGGTAGTATCGATTATCATCATCAAAGGGGCGATGGCAAGCGGTTCGACGGTTTCAAAGAAATGCAAAGTATCTCGCCCGTACACCCATGGTGTCTGCATTTTCATGCCGCGTGCGATTTCGTTCCGTATGTCGTAGTACCTTGAAAGGAATAGAGCTCGAGTCCGGGTCTCAAAATGAGCTAGGAGAGCACCAGTGAAGACGCCATGTGCCTTCCCGCGATACATGCTCTCTTCTGCAGACTGGTCGGCCCCACAAGCTGCCAGTATGGTACAATATTGAGGGTTTATTGACCAAGACCTTTGCACTTCGGTGTCCCGATCTTCACCTTCAAGTGACTCTTTTGCTGCAGCGCTATCGCTTGGAAGGTTAGGGACTTTGCTCCAGTCCCCCGAAGTCCGCCATTTGCCCACCCTCCAAGCGCTGGCGGCGTAGCAGCTATCGAGGAGGACGAGGACAACGATTCCTTTGTCGTGGAGCTCTTTTAGCCAGTTGTTCAACTGCCATCCGCGCAAGGCAGGTTTCTCGCGACGGTAATCGAGAGTAACCAAGGATGGATCGACTATCCGGTCCGCGGGAGATTCCTCGGTCGGCTTCAGCCGTGCGCCGTGACCGGAGAAATGAAATAGGAACAGGTCGCCTCTGTGCGCATGTTCGTATACGTATTTGAACTCCTTCTTGATATTTTCAAACGTAGGCCACTGATCTTCCGGCTCAGATGGCTCGTCTGAGCCTGACGATGCAGACGACGTCAGCATCCTCACCTCGATTGGTCGAAAACGATCATGGAGGAATTCCTTCATGGCATGCGCATCATTTGTGCAGCCTGAGAGGTCATCAATGGACAGGGGGTCATTCTTTTCATCCTTTCGCTCTCCTTTGAAATAGACATCGATGCCGACGAGGAGGGCAAATCGATTGGGAATTCTTTCCTTGGCCATGGTGCGTCGTGTATAAAAAAAAATAACGAATAAGACCAAGGTGGCTGACCCAAGTTGCAAGGTAGGAATTGCTCTTGTCAGTCTATTTCAAACACAACTGCGCGCACTCAGGATGTTCGTGACGAGAATAGCTTGATGTATAAATGTAAGGTTGCATTAAACAAACTGGGAGCATTAAATACGACTCTACGATGTTGGCAACGGAATGAGAGAATTCTTGGTTGAGAGCCTGATTTTGGTCACATGCGGGGTTTTTGCCTTACCAATCGTGTTACGCTCATGATTCTGCCAGCTCTCAGGTCGTACGACAGGCCCTTGCAGCATCATTGGTCCTGGATAGCTTCGATGAGACTGTGTTGGGGGTTGTTTCACCAGTCACTGAAGCCACCAGTTCAAGCAAATCCAATGAGAGCCCAAGAAAATTTGTCTCCTCCAATCTTTTCAACGTCTAGTCAAATTTTGTGGAGCCTGGTACAACAGTGCTGCTTTAGTGCAGGCAAAGAGATAGTGGGAGATGCCCTGTAAATATCTGCGGACCATTGGCGATGGTTCGCCATGAACTGCACCAAGTCGGTCGGATGCACTCTTTGCACCTCTTTTAAGATTATTAAAACACGCACTCCAATATGCTACGTGGACGGTTGCTTTTTCACGGCCAAATGGTTTTCTTCATCTCTAACTGAAGCTATACTAGGAGAAGTTTTCATCCAGGTAAGGGCCCAGAGCCTTCAGAGCCGTCTCCAGCACATCCGTATGGCACACGTAGCCGGCGCGCACGTACCCTGCAAAGTCCTCGCCATTGCCGAAACATCTTTTGCCTGGCACAAAGAAGACCTTGGTCTTGGAAAGAATGTCCAGGCAAAACTTTTCCTCGTCCACGGGAATCCCCTTGGGCGCCACCTTGATGAACGCCGTCGTGCCGGCAGTTGGCTTGACCCAGGACAAGACATGGCTGTACTTATCAATGAAGTCGCCCAAGATAACCAGGTTTTTTCTTGCCAGCTGCACATTTCTCCTCATCAGAGGGATTCGTACTGCGTCAGAAAGCGCGTAGTTGGCAATCTGATCGTCGATCCGCGAGACACTAATGGTAGCGTAGTCTCGCGTCGAGGTGAGTGCTTCGATGATGGACTTGTCTTTTGAAACAGCCCAGCCAATACGGATGCCAGCCAAGGAGTAGGCCTTGGACATGGATCCTGTCACCACCACCTTGTCGTAGCCCAGGCTTGCGGCCGATGGCGGGATGGCGGCGCCCTCCTGGAATAGATCCTGGAACAAGGGACGGTACACCTCGTCTGAGAAGAGAATCAAATCCTTGCTGCGCGCGAAGTCGGCAATATCCTGAAGCACATTGGCAGGGATCACAGCGCCTGTGGGGTTGTTGGGGTTGTTGATGATGATCATCTTGACTATTGTTAATTCCCGTTCTGTGCAGCAGATAAACTGTCAAGGGTTCATTTCATACCTTGGTATTTGGCTTAACCAGTGCCTCAAGTTCAGAAACGTCTGGCACAAAGCCGTTGCTTTCTTTGAGCCTCCAGAGCGACACCTCAGCACCAATTGTCTCTGGAAGACTGAAAAGCTGCTGGTATGTCGGATAGACACAGATGGCGTGGTCTCCAGGCCCAAGCAGGGTGTAGATGACCTGGAAGTTAGCCGAGATAGCTCCCTGTGTGATCAGGACGTCATCAGGTCCAAGCACGTCGTTGCCACCCAAGGCATCCTTACCAATCAAGGCGGCCACCTTTTGACGCAGCTCAGGCGTGCCAGTGATTGCACCGTAGACGAGGCTCATGGATGCATCTACCGGGTTGAACTTGCCGCCCTCGTCTGCCAGAGCAGCCAGCTCATTCAGAGACACGGATGCGGCGCATGTCTCGGCGGTGTTGAGCACGCCCGGCGTCAACTCGTACTCGTCCATCCATCGCTCCACCTCGAACGCAGGGATTCGCACCATTTTGAGCAACGGCCACGGGCAAGCAAGTCTTGGCTGCTGCTGGACTGCGAGTAGAGTAACCCTTGGATTAATTGATGAATTGAGATTGGAACACCGGCTGCCTTTGTGAGATATTTTCTGACAAGGACCATTTGCCTTGGTTCCATTCCAGCGTCTTTTATGTTCTGCGCCCGCGCAACGTGGTGCTTATCGTCGACCATCGTGATTGGAGGCGCCCGTCTAGCCTCGTGTCTAATGTGGGGTGGAATGGATCCGGAAGGACTCTCCGAACTCTATTCATCGTCACCGCAAGATTGATGATTGCCTGCGTTGAGGCGTGGCCACAATTGGCCTAGGCCCTTTTTTTGACAGAATTTCTAAACATTCTCGGAGAACATCTTCCAACAACTATTGCAAGATAAGAATGTCTCTCCGAATGCATTAATTTTAGACTTTCTTCGGATCGCCGTTTTTAACCATTTCATTTCTTGGCTAGGAATTTTATTGATAATTAGCGAATAAGAGCCATCAGCCCATATGAGGGGCTCCATTACTGCTGCAAAAGTCCACCTTTGGCGGGATATCTTGCATGCACTCTGATCATGAGTAAAATTTCATGTTATGATGGAATGTATCTCCGAGTTGTTAGCTAGACTCAGAATGCAGGAACATCTTTTTAACATGTTGGATTCGCCTTCGGAATTGACCGTTATGAGGCGAGCGCTATGACTTTCCTTTGGTCCTTTGGTACAGTTTCATATTTTGTCGGAAACATTGTCTGGGGGCCATAGCGGTGGCACGTTGACGCCATATTAACCTAGGAAATTAAGAAATATTCAGCCCTGCTAAACTGGCATTTTACCACAAAAGGTCCAACACACATAGTTGATGCTCTTTTTCTTGGGCTTTCGAACTGATCCTCCGGTTGGACTGATCCAAGCCATTACGTGCAACAGTCCAAATTTACTTATTCTATATGAAGAGGACCATCAACGCTATTCAAACTTGCGACTTTTTTGTGTTCTGACTGCGCTGTGTCAGATAGAGTTACCGTATAGTAAACTAAACACTAGGCTTGGCGCGGTGGAACGAGATACGAGGCTGGGAACCGAGGCCCTAGACCCTAGACGATCGGCACTATTTTGCCGTAAATGACAGTTCGTTAATGCGCATTGTCATTTATGCTTAATTACACTAATTTTAAGAGGGGGTTACTGTTTCTAGAACCGTGCTTTCAAGAATTCTAGCTACTTAAATCCCTCCCAGGTCACGTACTGAGAATTCTCCCGTCAAAATTCTATCTCATCCAAACCCACTCAACTACCAACTTTCACAACCACGACAATGAAGGCCACCATCTTGGGCATCGCGATTCTTCAGCTCGCCAGCTGGACCACGGCACAGAGCTGTCGACCCTTCACCAGGACCATTTCATGCACAGAGGGGGCCAGCGGACTGATGTGCGACTCATCACAGCAGTCTACTTCGTGCGAGACAGGGCAGACGCCAGGACAAAGCGCTGCGATCGAAAATAATTGCCAAACTGATCGCACGTGCAAATTATCCGTAAGATGCTTGAAAAAACGAAATGACGATGCATGTAGCTAACCAACCTAGTACTCTTGCTGCACCCGAGGATAGAAGATGGTGCGGGATTCATAGAGTATCGGAATTACATCGTCAAACGTTGCTGTTATTGATAGAGATGGGGCCTATGGTTCTTTTCCTTAAAGTAGGATAAATACATGACTAGGTCATAACTGACTTTATATGCCCTTTCAATCTCTACAACTTTGTCAAAACATTATCATTATGGCCTCGTGTTTGAATCACCTTGGATTTCTCTATTGGTATCGTAGGGAGGTGGCTGCATCGGAACGTACCCATACATTGGAGGCAATTCTTTCCAACCAATTTCTTCCAGCCTCTCCTCCACAATAACATCTCTCTCAACGCACAACGTCTTTTCGATAGGGCGCGTTTCCTGTGTCTCATAAGATGTTCCTATGCCCACAATTGTTTTGATCTGGCGTCCATTCAAATTTGGGGCCGCCAATGTTTACCTTCTTTCTTCAATACGCGGGCCTTAACTTGACCACCATCGTGAAATCGAGAGATGTGTCTCCCAGATGTCGCCCCGGCCTGGTTAATCAAGCTCCTTGTAATGGAAGAAGAAATGCAGTTGACACTGGAAAGCGCTTTCAATCTTCTCACGCTGACAAGCATAACCCTATTCCCCATTTTCATCAATTCAAAAAGCCCCATCTTCATGGATCTGCTCTTTTCTCCATGCGAAACCATCCTGGGGGCAGCCAATATCGAATGAGTATTCAAAAGCATTGGTGATGGTTGATATCAGGAAAAAGCCCCAGAATCAAAACTCGTCTGCATCCAGGCCAAACCGTATCTTGGCATTTCTAAACTCTCCACCTCTCAATCAACGAAATCTCGACCGACATTTGTTGGATCCGCTACCCTCAATCTCGCGTGTTCAATGAGGCCGTTGGGTGATCCCTTTCCATTTTTATCCACATGGGAGTCATATCACTTGTATCCCACCTCCAGGGGTTCCCGGTTCCACGTCTACGGATTTAATTTAGGCAGCATCACTTGGAAATTGTTCTCATGGAATCAAACACTTGCGTGATGAATCCATAAATGCTCAAAAAGCAAGACCAAGGTGCCTTTGGTCCAAACGCAGAGGGGAACAATACTCTTGCGACGTTCCGCCAGGTTTAAAACTCTCCAATGGTGCTCGCAATCACCCCAAGCCGGCGGGCGCACCATTATTCCGAAAACCAATCATATTATTCAGATTTTTTATCGCTGGATCAGTTATTGATATCTGCTCATCAGACTCCATAATTAGATTTTCTGTTTATGCTTAAAGAATTGTGGATTGATAATAACCTTTTGTAGCATACTGGTTGCAGCCGAGTATGTGGCGCTTCGCTGTCGCTGCTTTGGTTGAGAAGGTGCAGTTGGTGTGCTAGGCAGGGACACCCTTGTAATATAATATTGTAATTTTTTGGCCATTTGAGGAATAATTTGGTACCCGGAGGCGATTGCATACCTGTTTTTCACTGCTGGTGTAGGAAAGTTGAGTTTTTTTGTCATTATATCAGGTTTCTTATCATGTATTTCCCAAAGTAAAACATAAATATCATGCGGTTTTATCTGATTTTGAAGGGAATGAGCGGGCTGCTCTACCCGCCTATTCAATCGGGCGACAGCTTGGATGAACCAGGTATCGAGGCGTCGCGTCTCTGGATAAATTTAACACGTGAATAAAACCATTGCACTACTTTAGTTCAGGGTAAGTTGCGGCTGGGCCACGCTGTGAGCAATTTTTTGCCCCCTTGTTCCCCTGGAGTTATTTTACTCCCCTTCATTTGTCCCCTGGCATCCGCCTTGAAAACTTTAGTTTACTCAATAATATGCTCGCTACAACGCTTCCGCGAAATAGAAATGTTTCTTGATCCCTCCATTCATTTATCCTTGGCACTATCCGCATACGTCCGTTGTCAGCGCCGATCTCGACTGGGTTGATAAAAACGCCTTGGACCGGAT
Source organism: Calonectria crousiana (assembly GCA_013406985.1). NCBI lineage: Eukaryota > Fungi > Ascomycota > Sordariomycetes > Hypocreales > Nectriaceae > Calonectria > Calonectria crousiana. The sequence continues at coordinate 34,284 of VTGD01000125.1, read as the reverse complement.
AAAAGTACGTGCGCTCTCAAATCAATCCACTCTCCATGGGGAACAAACAAGCGGACATGGGGATCTTGGCAATATTGCAAATCCCCCATCCACGAACCGGGGTACACTTGCTGTTAGTTTGGTTGATCCTGGCTTTTTAGGGTCGGTTTCGGGTTTTACGGATTACATGACCATAAAACCGCTGCCCCACGCTTTAAAGTTAAATGATGTTGCGTGTCACCTATCCACGTTATACCCGGTGGAAAATTTCTCTATGTATCGTAAGTTGTTTTTGATGCTATTATATATCGTGCTCATAAATGCCGTGGACATTTTATGCCATCTTGGGTACTGAAAAGTTCGCTCGCTCGGTTTCTCATATGTATAACGAACCACGGTACACCGAGTCCAGGATATGCCCCTTCAGGGTCCCTTGAGTCATTCTGAAAATTTTATTAAATGACGACCGCGTGAGTTCATCATTGCAGAATGCTTAAGTTTTTTGGAGAACCCTCGTCACCATCGCGTAGCATTTCGTGACTAGAACCTCGTTGACGGGGCCTGGGCTGAACATTAAAGTTTTGTTTCAGAAACAACAAGATTTGCCCGACAAGGATTGAGATCCTTGCCGCGATATTGCTACATTAGATACTTACGCCTCTCATACAGCATGGCAAGAACCAGCCCTTAATTGACAGGGGCGAGTGAGCCCATCTCAGGGGTCAAATTCCACATGTTGTTGGTTTGTCTGCCTATTTAGTACACAAGGCTTGTTCATAAGGAGCCCGCTCCAAGCCCTACTTATATGACACATGGGTGCACTCTTCCGCGCTTAGTCGCTAAAACACGTTCGTCTTTTGTTATTCGTGACTGGAACACTAGCACCTAAAACAAACCGAAACTCATCCAACCTCCCGCCTTTTTTCTTTCGAGATTATTCATTCCTCAATCTCAGAAATGGATTTGTCTCCGAAGCCTTACGATCTTTTCTTGTCTCTTATGGGAGTCTCTAACCCATTTGAGATACAATACGTCAGCGAGGAACCCCACGATTGTGTCTGCAACTGCTATGGCCGTCACGGCCATGGACACGCCCATTGCCGGCCTCGACCCGGCGGATCTCGAAGACCGTCCAAAGCAACTACAACAGAACAAGACCCAACACAGCATGGTGCGGCCGAACAAGATGCAGTGACACAAGCTCCATTTGAAGAAGTTCAACTTCAAGAGGCGGCGGACAATTCTGGTAATGAGATGGAGAATGGTGGGGGCCAGTCAAGCAAACATGCCGAGAATCCAGAGGGGCGACAGACGTTGAATCAGTGGTGGAAGAAGAACTTCGGGAAAGCTGGAAGCGGAAGCGGAAGCGCGAGCGGAAGCGCGAGCGGAAGCGGAAGTGGAAGCCAATAGTAAGCATGTCCTTATCTTAATAACATAAATCTATGCTAACAGATCACAGATGTCATCACTAAGACTGATGTTATTGCCAGTGTCCCAAACTCAAGCAAATTATTGTTGCGCGTTCTATTCTCTTGAACATAATCAAGACCACAAGCACCCTTCTTTTTCTTTTTCTTTATGTCTTTCTTTCTTTTTTTGTTTGAAATGCTCGATATCCTGTTGATTCTTTTTATGTTGGACTATGAATTGTATGGTAATAGGTGATGAATAATAATGTCAAGATTGATATTTCTAGTTGAACATATCTTCTTAGGTTGATTTATGAATGAATTATTACATGTATAAAAAAAGAATAATGAAATAATTTACCCAAATCTTGATGGTTTCCAGGGCGAGCGACCCACCCACAAGCAATATTAGCTGCCTTATTCGCATTACTTGAAATGATTGTAACGCAACTAACTTGGCGGTATTTGCAGGTCCACCAACTAGTCTAAATTAGTGAAGAAAATTTGACAATTCAATGATTTGATCGTCTCTGACTGGCTTAAGGATGTCCTTCGGTGCTTGGAGATCTGGGACTGGATCCTCTTGCCCCTTCTGGCTCCAAAAATCACTGAAACTGACTTTGGTTCGAAAACCCTCACTCAACCCTACTAAGTGTCGCGGTCGGGAGATGGAAGCAGAAGGGGATTTTGAATGTGAATAAAGTCACCGACCTTGGCTCTGCCAACCATGGGGATGTCTGAAAACTTGTACAGTCTTAGTTGGTCAACCATGAACTTAGCGCCAAATAATCAGAACATCCAAGTACTAAAACGGTAGGTGACTCCGAATTCGGCCAACTTGAACCGCCAGATTCCACATCTGGTCATCTAGACCATGAGTAGCACGACTTGATTGGTCTGGACTCGTACCTCAGAGCTTGGTTAACATCATAAAGCCTTTGTCATGAACCAACACTGACCTTTACTCGCCGATTACTGCTTCACCTACTTGAAAATAAAGCCTCTATACTCTGTTCGCACTGACCCCTAACAAACCGAGTGCGTGGCCATTTGCGATTCACTGACAATAAAAGCGACATCAGTCAGAAATTTAAGCTGTCCTGAAAAACCTCGAATTTGCACCAGAAACGGGGCTATCACCTCAAACCCTTAGGCATTCGCCAGGTTTTGATGGAGTTGACGTAACGCCAAGTTTTGCTGCTTATCTTGTCTTCATTCTTGATCAAGAAAGTCAGGAGTTCATGACCCGAAAAATGAAACTTTGAAGTCCATTCCACAAGAACGCGAGGCCTTCTAAAAGGCGTATCAAGCCATGTCAGCTTTGTTCGTTTTATATAAATTGACTCTTATTAGAGGTAAAATGATGAAGACTGCTCTCCCCGGCCACACCGAAGCCCAAGCAGATCGGAAATGTTGCCATGAGATGCTGGCTATGAGGCAGCGTCGGATCTATATCGATACATATAAGAGTTTCTCAGAATCAACACTGCAATTTAATTCATCACAGCTATTTTTTGAAACGATATCCGCCAATTCCAATGCCCATCTGGTCCTTTTGCTGCCATTTCTTGTCGTCAGACGTGAGACCAAATTGGACCCACAACTAGGGTTAGTTCTGGATACAATAATGGCCGTGGCATTGCGTAGATTAGGAGGCTGCAGGAACGGGGTGAGTATTTGTAAAGCAGAGAAGATATTTAATCGAATGTTTTTGATAAGCAAACTAGCGTCAACAGGACTTTCATCCAACTCACGGGCCCGCATCAATATACTTTACACAAGCCCGCAGCGGCTAACCCTACTTAGGCAGCTCAAATGCTTGAGCCAATTACATGATTCAAGATCATCCGCGCCCTTTGGACGACAGAAGGTCGAATTTCTTGTCACTCCTGATCATTGATGACTCAGATCTGAAAGGGCGTGTTTATTAATGTGGCCCATCGCCAAAATGATCGCTGGTACCAATCTCAGGCATGGTCTTTTGCCGGAACGGACGGGTTTTTCAACAACTGAAATTCATAGAACAATAGATTCGCAAAGTAAAATCTCCTTCATGACAAATAATAGGGCTTTACGAGGCTCTGTGAACTCATCGATGCGGGGTGCAACCATAATCAGACCCACCAGCCCGCCCCCTCATTTGAACCGTCAGCCATATCATCAGCTTACCATCTGTCATTGATAAGTATAATTGACGCCATATTTCGCGACTTATTTCCCTGCGTCCCATTAAGCTTCTCCATATTCCCCAGATCGAGCAGCATCATTGAGCTAAAGCCACCATGTCCTACCGCGAGCCCGTCACCACCACGGCAGCCGCCGCGCCCCTCCCGCAGTTCTCCCAGGCCGTCAAATACAACGGCATGGTGTATTGCAGCGGCTCCATCGGCATTGACCCGGCCACCAATGAGCTGGTTCCCGGAACAGTCACGGACCGCGCACGCATGGCTCTCCAGAACTTGAAGGCAGTGCTCGAAGCCGCCGGGAGCAGCCTGGATCGTGTGGTCAAGGCGAACATCTTTTTGACCAATATGGACAACTTTGCTGCCGTCAACGTTGCGTGGGATGAGTATTTCCCAGAGGACCCCAAGCCTGTAAGTTTAACTGGGCTGCACCCACCGGTTCGAGCTTGAGCAGCATGAGCCGAAGCTGACAATTGTTTAAAGTGCCGAACTTGTGTCGCCGTCTACCAGCTTCCTCTCGGCACCGACGTCGAGATTGAAATGACTGCCAGCTATGATCAATAAGAAGCTAAAGTAAAAAGATATGATAGACATTTATTGTCTCATTTAGCTAGTGGCTTCAATCGAACACGTATGATAAACATCATATCTCGCACGCTTTTGAGCACTGAACCCATCGTGAAGAGACCACTCTAATCCTTAGTGTATGTCATTGCAATTTTACAATGTTAAATGAATATCTCAACACGCATACTAAAGATAGTCGCGAATCATCCATGTCTAATCCTGCGCTTTAACAGTAGCAACTGAGGCCATGCACAATATGACAACGCCACTTTTCGGAGTCCCTTGCCCTGGCAATTTGGAGATTGCCCCACATCTGACTATGCTCCACCAATAAGGCAACAGAAGCTGTCCTCTAGGGTAAGTTAATCTGAAAAGTAGAAGGAACCTGGTGTGGGTTCTTCAGCTGGATGCGCAACCCATTAAGCACTTTTCGTCCCTCCGTCATACAATTTTCTCTAATCTTGGAACAAGCCGGCTTATTTTTATATATGATCATATTAAAGTCATTCGGACAAGCTAGATAGACAACATGCCGCCAACTCGAATTAAACGGACCACGGTTTTAATGAGAAAAGCGATGCCGAAGTGTCAAGTTCAAGGAAGCATATCAAATGGAAAACCACTGATGAATATATAAGATATATGCAGGTTTAGATTACATTTTAGCTCCAGTATCAAGATCTAAAACATCTCTGAGATCCTTTACTTCACTGTCTGGTCGTGTAGTAACAGCCTTACCCTCCCTCTCGCCGTATTTCCATTCTTTTCTCAACCCACTGGGGAGTCCTTCCAATGCATCGACAATGTACCCTCCGATTGTGGGAAACATTTTAAAAGCATGGCCGGAGTCTCCAGTTGCTAACAGCAGAGACTTGTGCGTTGGGTGTCTGTCTATGAGCCAGTGGCCATCCGGCGAGTCCGTACACCAGCAAACCCTAGCGTCTACAAGGGGGCGACCTGAGAACTCGGGCATTATGCCATCGATGAATCGGTTGATCGCAGCCGCAGCTTCGGCTGGAATGCCATCTTGAGGATAAGCGCTTGCGTATCTGGGGATTGAATAATTTGTAGTATTGCCTGACTTGTCTGTAAAGATACCGATCCGGTACTGATAGCCAGGGTTGTTGTCACAAATTTTAATTCGGCCTAAAAGTTTTCAGTTTCTTCTTTCCTTTCATCTCTCTATTTTAGAGTGGTAAGCGAAAAAATGAATCAAAACTCACGGGTTTCGGGATCTGGCTCGAACATGAAGCCCAGCTCAAAGTGATCGATGACTGGAACCCCCTTCCATCGAGTAATCTCCTCATCGGTTAGTTCAATATGAGCTAGCGTCCAACACTTTGACCATAACTGTTTGGAAAGCTCAGGAAGAACTTGTGGCGAGGCTGCTCCGGTGCTCAAGACGTAATGGTCCGCACGAAGCACATCTCCTGAAGCCACCCGAATTCCGTCAAGTGTCCCTGTACCGTTAACGCTGAGCCCTATCATTGTACCACCAGGACCAGACTCAAATTTGACTCCCATCTGTTCAGCTTCCGCAGCCCACCTTTCGAAAGCCTTTCTAGAATGGACCCATCCTCCAATACTGTTGTAGAGACCTTTCCAAGTTTCAATGTTCGGAGCGCTTTGAAGCTGGGGTACACGAGCAATGATATCATCCCTCCCTTCGATCAGCTGGAGGTTTTTACCCATCCCGGCTTCTTTGAGATTTCGGTAGGATTCTTCCAGATGCTTCACTGCATGCTTATCGCCAGCCGTGGTGCTCAAGCGCCCCTACGTTCGGGTGTTAATCTGAAGGGATTTCGCCATGAGCAAATTCAGGCAACATACAGTTTCATGGAATATTCCATCCCATTCGGATCTTCTCCAGGCACTGAGAGCCTCCAGTGCCAACCGTGTGTATAAAGGCTCGTCATACTCAGTCCTGATGATTTTGTTCAGGTCATGACCGGCCGAGTCAACGCTTGGCCACGGGTGTTTGTCGATGCACGTAACATTGGAATAACCCCGTTTTGCTAAATGGTGAGCTGCGCTGATTCCGAATGTGCCTCTGTGTATGCGTTAGCACTAAAACCCTGCACATTCTGGGCTTGATGGAACGAGATGCCACACTCACGCCCCAATGATTAAAATGGCAGAATTCTTTTCGAGAGGGACTTTATCGGGCAACATTTTGATAGAAATGGAGGACTTTTCAGACGAATAAAACAAACATCAAGGATGCAATGTGAAAATAAAGAAAGAAGGACGAAGTCATTCTTGACCTCTCACCCCGATGGGATGGCCCGGGAGAGGTTCGAGATAAGATAATCCTGTGTGGGTATTGTGATGGTCTATGATTGGGTCAACTAGGATCTCTCGGCTGGACCTTCACCTCTTCATTACCCCGCCAAAGCCGGTTGCGTGTTTCCCCGCTCGGCCGCCCACCAAAGGGCCTGACGCGATGCCATGGCTGGTCTAGACTGGCCAATGGTGCAACGGGTTTTTCTGAATTAGGCGATAATCGAACACCTCGGCGATAGCCTGGAACTTTCTGGGAGCGATAGGGTTTCTGCTAGTTTGTAGAGAAGGGTGGTAATCAGTTGCATGTACCGATGGGGCAACTCGACTTTGCCGATCGGCCACGGGGACCCAGAGATATGACCGTGGATTGTGTCTCTATAAAGAGTCATGATGTATCCCTCATAACTTTTGGGTTTTCTTCAATCAACTTCCCTCTTCCAATTGTATTCACGCAGCAAAGATCCAAGACGAGATTGTCCCCCATTTTACCATTCTCAGCTAGGGAAGATGGCGCCTTCGAAAAGTGACCGCTCTGACCCCCGGCGAGCGCCTGGAGAGGTTGAAGAGGGGATTATGGAAGAATTGCAAAGTCCAGATAAGGCAACTGACCTGGCCATCAGTGGTATCGCTGAGCATTTTGACATCGACTCGGACAACTCTCCCATCCCCGAAGTTCGGGCAAATGTTCCCAACTTTGACGACCCATCTATGCCCGTTAATACCTTGCGCACATGGGCCTTGGGCATATTCTTCACCATCATTGGTACTGGGATCAACCAGTTCTTCTCTATGAGGTACCCCAGCGTCACCATCTCGTCCTTGGTGGCGCAGCTGCTCGCATACCCAGCTGGTCGTGCTCTTGCGCATGTGTTGCCAATCATGAGGTCTCGAATCTTTGGTAGAGAAATCGCCCTCAACCCAGACCATCATTTCAACATCAAAGAGCACGCCGTCATCACCATCATGTCCAACCTCTCGTTTGGTCCCTCGTGGGCCACCGACATCATCCAAGCGCAAAAGGCGTCAGCTTTCTACGGGCTCCACACCCCTGTGGCTTATCAGTTTCTTCTTGGTCTCACGATGCAGCTCTTTGGGCTTGGGATAGCTGGTCTTGCCTATCGGTTCATCGTGGAGCCACCTCAGATGGTGTGGCCGTCAACCTTAGCCAACGCCGCTTTGTTCCAAACGTTGCATGGAAGAGCAAACCCTGTTGCCAACGGGTGGAGGATTTCTCGATACCGTTTCTTTGTCTACGTTTTCTTAGGTGGTTGGTTTTGGGTAAGCTTTACAAATCCCCCGACCCATGTACCGGTCACTTGAAAACTGACTTGTTTCAAAGTATTGGCTACCTGGGTTTATCTTTACTGGGCTCAGCACATTTGCTTTCATCTGCTGGGCAGCGCCGAGTGAGTGACCCGTAGAATTCTCAAAATCTAGAGTGCCAGAAGTGATTCATTCACTAACCTTCATCAAGATAACGTGGTGGTCAATAACCTGTTTGGCATGTCCACCGGGTTAGCCTATCTTCCCACAACCCTGGACTGGTCTCAGATAGCCTACAACGGGTCTCCTTTGGTTGTTCCTTTCTGGGCGCAAGCAAATGTATTCGCCGGCTGGGTCCTCATATTTGCCATCATCTCACCCATTCTATACTATACCAACACGTGGTATACTTCCTACCTTCCATTCTCCGGTGCCGACACATACGACAACACTGGCAATGTCTACAACTCTTCGAAAGTTGTAGATAAACATGGAAACTTTCTGGAGTTTGAGTACCACCAGTACAGCCCCATTTTTATGCCAGTCACATTTGCGCTCAGTTATGGTATTTCATTTGCAGTCATGAGCTGTGTCCCCACATACATTTTCATTAATCACTGGAGGGACATCCTGGGGGCCTTTAAGCCAGATCGCAAGAAGGATGTGCACGCTCGTATGATTCAGCGCTACAGTGATGCACCTTGGTGGTGGTATGCAATACTGACTACGATCGTTCTTGGTCTGACGATCATGGTTCAAGAGGTTTATGATACGCAAATGCCAGCATGGGGAGTCTTTATCGCTTTCGGACTGGCGCTGTTTTATCTCATCCCAACAGGGAGTGTGTATGCTGTTGCCAATCTGAACAGCAATGTGCTGACAGTCCTTGGTGAGATCATCTCTGGGTATCTCATTCCAGGAAAGCCTATTGTGATGCTCATCTTCAAGTTCTATGCTTACACGGGGCTCAGCCAAGCCATGATATTCGCCTCTGATATGAAGCTTGGGCTATATATGAAAATTCCTCGTCGCACACTATTCCTTGCTCAGCTAACTGCCTGTATTGTCGGATCTCTCACACAAAATGCCGTGGTACTCTGGATGCTGAATCATGTAGACGGCATCTGTGAAAGTGACCAGAGGGACAAGTACACCTGCCCGCAGGGACGCGTGAACTTTTCCTCCAGTATTGTATGGGGTGCAGTTGGTCCAGCTCGACTCTACAGCATTGGAAAGATCTATTCTGGACTGCTGCATCTATTTTGGATCGGTGCCCTCTTGCCTATACTGACGTACTTTGCCAAGCGAAGATTCCCGAATAACAAGTTCTTGTCCAATCTCCACTGGCCTCTTTTCTTTGCGGGAACCGGCAATGTGCCTCCGGCGACTGGCATCAACTATACATCGGCATTTGCGGTGTCTTTCATCTTCAATAAATGGATCAAGAACAAGTACCCCCAATGGTGGGCAAAGGTGAGGCCCAAACTCAGCTACAAACCAAATTATTGTTGTTAACGGTCTCAGTACAACTACGTGCTTTCGGCCGCTCTAGATTCTGGTCTGGCTGTTTCCGCCATTATAATCTTCTTTGCTGTGGTATTTCCAGGAGCAAGCCTCAGCTGGTGGGGTAATAATGTTCAGGGCACGACAGTTGACGGCAAAGGCACTCCTTGGAAGTTGCTTGGGGCGAATGAATCCTTCGGTCCAGCGACTTGGCCATAGTGGAGGCATCATCTTGATTGATCAACGATTAATCTCCTTTATCCTTGCGGAAGGGGAGCTGTAGGAAGGAGGGATTTGTTGTGTTTTTATGGACAAGGATTGAACCTGATATATTGAAACATGCTCGAAATATTGATATGGATGATTGTGATTATTCAATACATTATAGTTAATTACTGAGTAGGAAGATGAGCACATTTATCCAAAAGACCTTTCACCTTTCAATCACAAAATTTTATACTTTTGAATACGTCAGATCCCACTCACAAGGTTACAATTTTGGGGCCAAAAAAATATGCCAAACGAGGCTCGCTGGACTGTGGCATCAACCAGCCAACCAAATTCTTTGCCTTGTAGGATTTGAGGGCCTGCATGACACCAAGTATCACCCGTGCGGGGTCAAGATAATGTCACAAGAATCGTAAATCTCGCATCGCTTTCTTTCTTTCTCTTCTTTAAAAAGCTTTACTTGAACATACACCAAGAGGGCATCGCTGCCAGTCTATCCAGCCCGGCACAGTTTTTACAATAAGCCACTTGCAGTCAAGCAGGCTCCAGATATGTCTGTGTCTCCTCTTGATCTGAATTCCTTGACATTTCCCCAGGGAAATGATGACGCAGAAATCCGGGCCGACCGGAATTTTTGCACATCTTGCCTCAACATCCACCCGAACTCTCTTGGGACTATGTTGGTTACCACACGAGTCCATATGCACCAGGAACAGCCTAATTCAGATCGTACCCTTCGAGAGGCTCAGCCTATCCACGGAATCAGTGAGGCCAAGATGCTTGATCGTTACCATCCCCTGCCTGTTTCAAAGTCGTGGATGGTGGAAATAAACTTAGTTGATCTTTCAAAGACATCATCTGAATGTGCAACGTGTTACATGTTAAAGGAAGCTTTAAACAAAATACCCAATGGAGTTATGGACTTCAGCAACCCGAAAATCTTTCTGGAGGTTGTACTACGGGAGAAAAATGTCCTCCGAATTGATATTATGAGAGAGTCTGAAGCGTCGGATAACGAATCGGACTCTGGGTGGTGTCTCAACTATCGTGACTTGAAATGTGTACTGGAACTGGGGCTATATGAACTTTATTCGCTTCCAGGTAAGTCACGAATGAGGGGAACTAATTTGAAGAGAGTAAGAACGTACTTATCCCCCTGACCAGGTTCGCCTTGCCCCTGGCCTACTGTAGGGTCTCTTATGACTCGGGAGCACCCTCGCAACTTTGAAAGAGCTGTCTTAGGTGGACTCGCGAGCCATATTTCACCAGATCCAATTTCTCAGAGCTGCCTGGATATAATTAAGCAGTGGATTAAGACTTGTGAGGGTAACCACGCTGTCTATGTCGAAGCGCGTCAGAGACTGTCACCTCGCATGTTTCCAGAGCGGCTTATCAGGGTAGGGACGGAAGCCAATCCAGAGATTCAGCTTTTGGAAACGTAAGTTGGCTTTAATCAGCAATTCGCTGCTCTTTGTCATCGCTGGGGCGGAAAGAAGTATGCCTTGCCACAGCAACCTGGTAATATTTCGTACGATTGGCTCCCGAGAACCATTCAAGACGCAATTATTATTTGCAGGAGACTAGGTTATGAGCATATTTGGATTGATTCTATTTGCATTGGTCAAGATGATGAAGTTGACTGGGGCATAGAATCGACGAAAATGAATTCCGTTTATGCCAATGCAGATCTAATTATTGCCACAACAGGAGCAGCCGATGATGACGAAGGCTTTCTTTGGCCCAGGAACCCGTTTGTGACTGTTTCCGGGAAAAGCCGAACCGGCCAACCGTATCAAATATTTGCTCGAGAATCCTATCAACATGACCGATTTCGATGGCTTGGACACGAAGATGACTATGTTAAGAAGGCATCCAAAGCGGGGGACGACGACAATTATCCGATTATGAGTGAAGCATGGGGGTTTAATGAGCGACTTCTAGCCACTAGGGTGCTTCATTTTACTAAGAGAGAGGTGATATTCGACTGCTTAGCTGGCCTGGCTTGTGAATGCGGGGTGCTCTTCAATTACGCGGACGCGTTGCTTCCTGCTCGGCGCATCCTCACAACTAACCACAAGTATGTCAAGGGCCGCACCGCAAAACGGCCCCACGTGGAAAGTCATTTCTACGACGAGTCTAAATTCGCTGACGGGAACGATGAGTTTCTGAACCATCACGAACGCTGGCGGGATTTAATAGTTCAGTACTCACAGACCAAAGTCACAAAGCAGCATGATCGGCTTCGTGCATTGGCCGGCGCAGCTGCAGGGTGGTTCAACGCCAATACGGGAACCTATTTGGCCGGAATTTGGGAGAAGGACTTCCTCAATCATATCCGTTGGTTCGCAGACGAGAAAGAGACCGTAGAGCAGGCTTACGCGAATCAAGAATCGCAGTACATTGCGCCAAGCTGGAGTTGGGCGAGCGTCAACCGAGGAGTGAGTTGGGGGATTACCACCTTTGAGAGCACAAAATCCTTTGTGCAAGTCGATTTTAATCGCACCAGATGCGAGACGGCTGACCTCAACCCATTCGGCGCTGTGGCATCCGGACATATATCTCTCACAGGCAAGCTTCTCAAAGTTGAACTTTTGATTGAGGGAGATGGGTACTATTTGAAAAGGGCAGGAGAGAAAACGATACATCTGGACCGACCGGATAGTTTGTCTCAAATCAGGAAGTTGCAGGATACTGAAAACTTCTTTTGTCTGCATTTATGCACAAAGAATTGGACGGTGCGTGCATACGACGACGACTGTGCCTTAGTGCTGGTAAAGGCGGCAGCTAAAGACATCAAACGGCAACGAAAGGAAGTTCAAGAAAGCAGCCAGGTGTATCAACGGGTTGGTTTTGTGACATACTATCCGACAAAAGCGTGGAATCATGCTCAAGAGGCTGTAGAGGAGAAATTGTATTTGATCTAAGTTTCAGAATAGAAGTAAATAGTAAAAATAGCGTTTGCCTCCGTTATTTTAAGTTGCGTATCGAGGATTCTATATTTTCTTCCATGTCGATACCTCCCAACTTGGCCCAGCCTTCCGCCTTGCATTTCGCGTTACTCCAAACATCCACACCTGGCCGAACACGTGTCGTGGCATTTCTGGCTGACAAATTTCTTCGCACCCACAACCGGGCAGAAAGCACCTCGGGCCGCAATAAACGACGTCGCCCCGCTTGGAAAGTCTTTTTTGGGCTGATTATTTAATTATGCCATCCCTAAATAATCATTCTCGGTTATCGATGATAACGTCAAAAACAGCTGCTGTCGCGTCGTACTGAGAAGGTCTATTTTAGCAGAACAGATGCATGGTCCTGACCAATCATTTGCTTGAATAGCAAGCGCGATTTTTGAGCTGAGGGGAAACGAATCCGATTTAATCGCGCCTTCAAACCTCGACAGCTATGGCAGAAGATTCAGTTCCATTGCCGACTGCTGACCTAGACAGCATGGACCAGGAGTTCGAGGCTGTGTCGGGTTCTGCCGAAGCGACGTCCACAACTCCTGCATTGGACGGAGCGGAACTGATCAATCTAGGAGTTCAACTTCAAGATGAATATATCGCTACAGGGGATCCTGCTTATCTGGAACAAGCTATTGAAGCCAACAAAGAGGCCATGAAGGTCATCTCAAAAGATCAGCTCCATTGGAAGATACTCGTTTACAATTTCGGGCTTATTCTAATAGACAAATACAATCATACCAAAAGCGTGGAACATCTCAATGAAGCTATTGAAATTACTGAAAATACCTTTTATGAGATGAGGTCGCATGAGGTGGAGCATTTCAGCATCCTCTCAAATCTGACCACGATGCATAACCTCAAGTATGCAAACACGGGTAGCATGGATGATCTCGACAGAGCCATCCAACTCAGACAACTTGTTGTGGATTTAGCACCAGAAGATACCCCAGAAATGCCTATGTATCTGATCAACCTGGCCGTCTGCCACAAAGACAAAGCACGAAGCATTGATTCGTTGAAATGCATGGATGAGGGCTTGGACAGGTTACGGGAAGCCTTTGAACTGGCCCCCGAAAGCCATCCACACCGACTTCTATCTTTACGATATATCGGCATACTACTATTCTACCGCTATAAATTAACGGGAGGTTCCATCAGCGACCTCGAAAAATCTATCAAAGTCGGGCGAGAGGTTGTCGAGTCAATGCAGGAAGGAAATGCTGACAGAGCAAATGCTTTGGAGCATCTGAGCGATCGGCTTTGGTTAAGGTCTTCAGAGATTGAAAGGCAAATGAAAAGTAAAGCAGGACCTCAATCCTCCAAATCTGAAGTCCTTGAAAGCCCACCTTCTCGGCCAAGCGACGACATACCGATGAGGTCCGAAGCCCAAAGTCTTGAACCTGATCCCTGCACCAGCGCTGAAAGGAATATTGAAGAGTCCATCTTGATGCTTAAACGGGCGTTGAAAATTGAGAATCAACATGATAAATGCTGGGCAACCCGCAAAGACAAATTGTGCAGGCGGCTTTATGTCAAACACCTGAAGACAGGAGCTCTTTCCGATTTGTTGGAGTCCATCAAAGCCGCGAAGGAGGCTATTGAAGCCACAGAGGACCCAAGCGACAGATCGAATATATTAATCCAGACAGGAAATTTCATGACGGACATGTTTCGGAAATTTGGACGGCACTCTGACATTGAGGAAGCAATTCGACTTGCGAAGGAAGCTGTTGAGATAACACCCAAAGAGCACAAAGACTGGCCCAAGTACCAAAGCCTTGCTGGACTCTGGATGGGTTACCAGTACTCAAAAGATGGGAACATTGACATCCTTGATGAAGGAATACGCCTCGCCCAGGATGCTGTTAGTGGCTTGCCTTCAGGGCACCAGCACAAAGCATTCTGTGCAATGAATCTTTCAAATCTTCTCGATAAACGATTTACTAAAACAGGGCAACTCATCGATTGCGAAGAATCTATTAGAGCCATCCAACAGGCCATAGATTCTACTCCCTTAAGCCACAAGGATCGACCAGCTCAATTGATGGACCTTGGTTGGCAGTTCGGTCAAAAGTACATGCATTCTGAAGCTGAATCTGATCTTCGGAATGCTATACAAAATACCAGAGACGCTCTCGAAAATACTCCAATATCTTCACCGGATCGAGCTCAGGTCCTTCATAACCTTGGTCACTTGTTAGATATGGAGTATTCCAGAGCTGGGCTGTCGTCCGACCTTGAAGAAGCCATCAGTGCCTTATTAGAAGGACTGGAGGTGACTCCAACAGACCATAAAATTAAGCCCATGCTATTAACAAGTCTGGCCGGATCGTTAAGGCGCCGATATGCGACCACGCAGGACTTGGAGGATTTGAACAAATCCATTCAGTTCGCACGTGAATCAGTGGATCTGACCGCTGAGAACTCTCGAAACATGGTGCTCGCTCTTTCTGAACTTGAAAGTTCGCATCGGGCCCGATTCGATGCTAACCCAACCATGTATGACATAAATGAGATTATCAAAATTCAAAAAGACGCTCTCGGCAGAGTGAGGCAAGATGACCCTACTCGATATGGGCATTTGAACAACCTCGCACTTAGCCTTGATCTTCGGTACTCGACAACAAGAAACTTGGAAGACCTCGATGGGTGTATCCGGTTATCTCAAGAGTCTGTCAAAGCAACACCTGAGAGTCATAAAGACTGGCTTGATCGAATGAGCAACCTTGGAAATTTCCTTCGTACTCGATACGCCAGGATAGGCAGGCTGGTAGATCTGGATGAGGCGATTCAGATTGGCTACAAACTGAAGGCAGCAAGCTGCACTGGCCAGAAGAATCGTGACATTTACCTATCAAATCTTTCGCTTGGACTCCACGATAAATATTTAAGAACAAACGATGGCCAGGATCTAGATGACGCGATTGAGATAGCGCGAGAAGCCGCCAGCCTCACAAACGATGATGAAAGAATGATGCAAACAAACTCGATCAACCTTGGAACACGGATATTAAGCCGATATCTAGTCTCCGGGAACGAGTCCGACTACCAGGCAGCTCATGACATTTTGAAGCGAGCCCTGGAGAGCCCCACGCTAAATGAGCATAGCCGTAAAAGCGTCCTACAAAATCTATGTGTTCTTGTAACACGTCAGTATCGCAACAATAAGAGAAGAAGCAGGATCGATATCGAAACCGCTATTGATTACGGTCGTGAGGCTGTCCAATTAAGCAATCCCTCTCTCTGGGTTGAAGCAGGGACAGCAACCAACCTAGGCCATGCACTTGGTACAAAGTACACCTATACCCAGGACAGCGAAGCCCTTGACGAAGCGATTTCCATGTTCCGAAGGGTGATGGAAACCCCACACGCTACAGTCAATATCCGGCTGATTGCTAGCAGAGAGCTCATCAATTATCTTGCCCTCGACTCCAAGTTCCAGGATTCCTTCGAGGTGGCGCGCGCTGCCATGCTCCTCATTCCGCAGCTCATCTCAAGGTCTTTGAGCAACGCCGACAAACAACAACTGCTTTTGCAAGTCAGCAATATTGCTTCGGACGCCACATCAGCAGCTCTAAGCGCTGGTGAAGAACCATCGGCAGCATTGAGCTTGCTGGAGCAGGGTCGAGGGATCATTGCCGCATCTGTTCAAGATTCCCGGGCCGACATTAACGAGCTCAAGCGAGTAGATACAGACTTGGCCACCAGGTTTAGCGCTGCCAAGGAGAAATTGGATCAGTTTCAAACACTGTTACCGACTGAAATTACCCCGGCACTCTCCCAGGAATGGGTAGATGAGAACTTTGATAATGTTCTTTTTGAAATTCGACAGCACGCAGGATTCGAAGACTTTTTCAAGACACCCGCGACTTCTAAAATGATGGAAGCCGCAAATGGCGGTCCTGTAGTTGTCATCAATACAAGCAGACTCCGATGCGACGCCATCTTGGTTGAGAAGCATCAAATACAATGCTTACCCCTCCCAAGGCTCAATCTTGAGAAAATAATGGAGATGGCCCATAAGTTCCAGAAAGATCCAGTAAGCGAAGAGATCTTGGAGTGGATGTGGGATGATATAGTCCATCCCATCCTCGACAAACTTGGGTTCAACCAACACCCTACCGACGGCAACTGGCCACACATCTGGTGGATCCCAACAGGCTTTCTCACCCACTTCCCACTCCATGCAGCTGGGTATCATCTCAGGAGCTCGTTCGAAACTGCGCTTGATAGAGTCATGTCTTCTTACAGCACTTCCATCAAGGCAATGTTGTTTGGCCGTCGACAGCTCGCCATCCAACCATCCGACGGTGCCACGGCCGTCCTCGTAGCCATGGACTCCACCGAAGGACACGCCTCTCTCCCATTCGCGACACAGGAAATTGAAGCAGTGACTAAACTATGCGCGGAAATAGGAATCACTGCGATTAAACCCCCGCAGCGCAAAAGCGAGGTGCTCTCGCAGCTTCAAAACTGCGCCATTTTTCACTTTGCGGGCCACGGCCATACCGACAAGGCGGATCCGGCAATGAGCTACCTGGTCTTGAAGGACGGTGCGGACAACCCATTCACGGTCACAAATCTTATGGATCTGGGCCATGAGCGGTCACCTTTTCTGGCCTACCTATCCGTATGCGGTACAGGTAGCATCAAGGATGAAAGGCTGCTTGATGAGAGCATTCACCTCGTCGGAGCTTGCCAGATGGCAGGCTTCCGCCATGTCATAGGCACCTTGTGGGAAGTCAAGGATGAGGAGTGCGTGCACATGGCAAGGGGAACATATGAAGTCATGCTCGCCGGGAACATGACCGATGAATCCGTGTGTCTTGGGATCCATACTGCTACCAGAAATCTCAGAGACAAATGGTTATCAAATCAGAAGAAAAGGGGAGTGGATCGCGCGGTCCGGGATATTGTCGAGCTCGGCGAGGACAGTATGTCAGATGCAGCAAAATGGGCCCCCTATGTCCACTTTGGCGTTTGATTGCCCATAGAATCAAATTTCACTAGCATTTTGCAAACGAAAACTTGTAAACAGTTCAAATATTTCAATTTCTATGTTCTAAAGATCAACGATTTCACGTTCAAGTAACTGTTTGGTTCGTGATATTCTTGCTTTATAAAGCCGACCTCCATCGAATTATTTCCAATTAGTTTGACCACCGACGTTGTGGCGAGCGATCCAAGACAAGCAATTATCTCATCCCGCCTAAATTGGGCTTTTACAGTTGAGGACATTACAAGTACCCTTTCAAGATTGCAGCCTCCGCGTTCAATATCGAAGAACCCGCTGCGCCAATCACAGCTGTAATTTCGTCAATCTCTTGCCTTGTTTCAAGTTCTTCACTCGACTCACTGTTGTGGCTCAGGACGACGAATTTGACGTCAAAAACGCCCGTCTCATCCTCGCGAACACGTCCAATGCTGACAGCGTACCCGCCTCCCAAGCTGCGGTCCAGACGTGGCTGTGGGCGATCTTCTTCTTCAAAAACCACAATGGGCGGCGATGGTGCCGACGGGCACCCCAGCGTCTGTGCCTGTGTAGTGTAGCCCTGCAGAACCGCTTTGATGTGCTGTGCTGTGGGAGGAGGCCGGTTCTTGAACCGAAGGCTGATGCACGCTGTGTGTCCATCCATAACAGGGACCCGGGTGCAAGTAGCAGAGACCTTGAGATGTTCCTGCTGAATGAAAGCCTTTTCTTCGGCGCTCCAGCTTCCTAGAATCTTCTTTGCCTCTGTCTCCAATTTGTCCTCTTCGCCTTGAATAAATGGCACTAGATTGTCAATAATGTCCATTGCCGATACGCCGGGATATCCAGCGCCGGAAACGGCCTGCAAGCTGACGATGGACACGGCAGATATGCTGCCGAAAACATTCTGGAGAGCCGCCAGAGGCACAACCAGGTTAATAGTGGCACAATTGGAGTTACAGACCAGAAATCCTCTTTCCAGTCCATTCACCGAGCGCTGGTAGGGGATGATGTCTAGGTGAGATGGGTTGACTAGAGGAACGACGAGAGGAACCTGAGGATTCCGCCGGTGGTTCTTGGCGTTGGAAAAAACAGGAATGTTGGCTTTCATGAACTCCAATTCTATCCCCGGTTAGCGTGTAACCGCTTGAAACGTGTTGTACATGGTAAAATACCAATATCTCCAGCAACGTCAGAGTCCAGCCCGCTAAAGACGACGTCGCAGTCGCTGAACTCGGAAGCCTTGCATTCCTTGACGATGATCTGAGCGGCGTGCCCCATCGGCGACGCTTGCTTCCATCGAACTGCGTCCTTGTATTTCTTACCCGCTGATCTAGAAGATGCACCGATAGCATGCAGTTTCAGGAAAGGGTGTTGTGCAAGAAGCAGAATAAATCGCTGGCCAACCGACCCTGTGCACCCAAGTACACCTACGTAGACTGTTAGTTGGAACACAGCACTGCATGCCTGGCGTACCGCATTTTTTTTCAACAAGACATTGGGTTGCCATTTTTTATTGCTTTGTACATAGAAGATAGCAAGGCTGATGCGGTGGGAAATGAAAAAAAAGGGCTTTCTTGATTTAAGATGGTTTAGCAATTGAGTTAGAAGCCCGTTTTCACAAGGCGGCCTTTGATGCGCCCCACCCACGATGTTGGATTGGTCCAAAGTGACGGGGTTTGGGTCAAACACCGTCTTATTCTGCCTACAAACGCCGTTCGGCTCATACTCGAAAACATCGTCCATTCCCGAGAATGAGGGTTTTTACACCTCAGTCGCCGATCAATCTCGTCGTGCATAAATCTTGTCGCCCCTCACATTTTGGTGCTATAGGGTGGGGTCATGGATGATGAAAAACGCACCTGTTGGGGAAATGCAGAAGAGGGACAAGGATTCACGAGTAAGGCAAGATATATATCTCTTTGGTGAGTCTATGGTACAGCTATGAGAATAATCTTTAATTGTAGGCCATCTCATACCTGAGATGACCATCATTGAGAAACGTCTGGCTTAGTTAGCGCGACCACCGTTGTAATATTTAAACCACTATTTCTCAATCGCCTTTACATGGATCCAACGGCCACCCTCATCCCCGGGGCGCCATTTGTGCCTACCAGAAGCTCATTCATAGCGTTCTCCAGAGTTCTGATCAAGAGATCCAGCTTGCCTGTACAAAACATGATGGACAAGCCAGTCGCGTCAAACAACGCTGAGTAAGCGGCAATCAAACCGTGTGGACCCACCAGTTGCGCTGGAGATGGACGTGCTATTGACAGTGTCATTCCTCAACTTCCTTTGCAGTAGAGTCATATCGATAGCTTCGAGCAATTAAATAGTAATGCATGGCTACTTTTTTATCACCCCTCTGTTTGTCTCGTGTTGGTCTTTATGAACTTGGTTTCGTATGTGAGGAACCGAGTAAAGTGCCGCTGGCATCAAAGCGATGCCCGGGATAAGCGACATTGGTCAATCTGGATGAATCAACGTCTCTGCATAGATGCCGCGTTATCTCCCGAAATCCAGCCATAGTCTTGATTGGCCGCACTAATTACGAAGGCAATGTGATACCCACTTTATAGCCGTGTTCCGTGATTTCGAAGGGACACGCGATGCCAGTGGAGCTAGGGCCCCAAAGTCAAAGTCAGCCTCCTTATCAGCCTGACCTCGGAACCTCCGCCTGGCTTTGGGCGATGCTGAGTAAACGCATTACAACTTTAAATACAAACCGGATGCAGGTTGGAATCATTTGATTCGTCATTAGCTTCCCGAAAGACAAGATTGAAGCCACCAGCCCACATTAAAGTCAATGCGGCGCGGCAGTCTGCTCGGCTTCTACACGATCTTTCGCATGATATGTATTGATAAGCGAGTGGGATACCGATGGTGATACTATGGTACAAATTTAGGAATTTGGAAACAGTGTCTTCCACAAGTCACATGATTATTACACCTGAAAAATACGAGATCAATTGTAATTCTAGCCATGATGACACGAGAAGCAAGGCCCAGTCCTTGTGCATTTTATCGTCTCCACGTATAAAAATGGAAGCTAGCATTCTTGTAGCATAACATACTTGATATACTGGAAGGATGGAATATAATTAAGTTGAAGCTAATGCAAGTTGCTGATGATCAGTTAGCTCACGTTGCGGTATATATTTTGTCGTGACGCGGACCGGTGAACTGCTTGGCCTGACGCAGTACATGTGGGCGCTCTGGGCTGATATAAATGTGCAGTGATATTTATGAATGGAGAAATAAACAAGCATTGCTCAGTCTACATTTCGCATCTTCTCCCTTGCTTTTGAAATTTTCCTGTTGCATTCACGCGCAACCGATCTAATCTACCATGACCCGAATTTTACTCACAGGCGGAAGTGGCTTCATCGCCACTCACATCCTTGATCTCCTTCTGTCACGAGGGCGAGTCTCACCACTGTCCTCCTTTTCGAATCCGAAATCTGACACCATTTCCACAGTCACTCTGTTGTTACCACCATCCGCACACAGGACAAGGCCGACCAAATTGCAAAGGCGCATCCAGGATTTGGCAGCGATAAGCTCAGTTTTGCAATTGTGGGCGAAATTGGCGTAGAGGGTGCATTTGATGAAGCTGTCAAGTCAGAACCCCCGTTTGAAGCCGTCATCCACACCGCCAGCCCTTTTCGGTACAACGTCACCAACGTACAGAAGGAACTGCTTGATCCTGCCGTCATTGGAACGACTGGTATCCTTGAATCAATCCAAAAATATGCACCCGGAGTCAAAAAGGTCGTCATCACATCCTCGTTCGCTGCTATCAACGACATTTCAAAAGGCAACTGGCCCGAGCATACATATTCCGAAGCCGACTGGAATCCCATGACACAGGAGCAAGCATTGCAGAATCCTGGTCTTGGTTACATAGGTATGCGAAGACTCTGACACGGGAAACCAACGACATTATGATGCTAAAAAAGAAATGCAGGAAGCAAGGCCTTTGCAGAGCGCGCGGCTTGGGACTTTGTAGAGAAACAAAATCCCCATTTCACCATCACAACAATTGCTCCCCCGTATGTCTTTGGCCCCGTGAAGCATGTCAATTCATTGAACAGCCTGAATGAGTCGAACAAATTCATAAACAGCCTCATCCAAGGCGAGCACAAGGGCGAGATTCCACAGACATTTGTATTTCTTTCGATCGACGTTCGAGACCTTGCAATGGGCCATGTTTTGGCCGTGGAGAAGCCGGATGACGAAAACAAACGGCTTTTCTTTGCGAGCGGGCACTTTTCCAACAAGGAGATTGCGGAAATTATCAGGCGAAATTTTCCACAGTACCACGACTTCCTTCCAGGCTCGGATGCTCCTGGCGGCGACTACCCAGCGGAAGGTATTTACAAAATCGACAATAGCCGGACGAAAGAGTTTCTGGGCTCTGAGTTTATATCATTGGAAAGGTCCATCGTGGACACTGTCAACTCACTAAAGAAGATAAGTCAGTGAGCAGGAACTTGCGGGAAGATGTACCATCTGCTTGTGCTCTGATCAGCCGCGACCCGGGTGGACGGGGTGAACTTGCATCCGGTTAGTGCACATTATCTGGCTCAATGCTGGCAAACGAATGGTTGATTAGGGGAGTCAGGAAGCATCGGGTTAGCACACTGGGAGCCCCTGAGATCAATCAAACAGGTGGAGCAGACGAAAAAAGCGCAAAAGTTGTGATATTGGCAAAAAAAGAAGTTGATGAGACTGGGACTCGAACCCAGGAGGATTGCTCCATCAGGAATCTTAGGTTGTTAAGGTGACCTTAACCTGACGCCATAACCAACTCGGCCATCTCACCAATTGCTGATTTGATGTGAAGGGCGCTTCGTTTTACCCATAATACAGGCAGGACAGAATTTCCAATGCTCACATGGGCAAATACACAATCGATTCAGTGAAGCCATCCCCACAAACATGCCACACAACACATCCACATTTCCTTTTCAAAAATGCAACATGGACAAACAATTGCAATTGCCTACCTTTTCTTCTTCTTCTTCTTCTTCTTCTTCCTCTTTTCTTTTTCTAAGTTTTAAAACCACTCAGAATTGCTGTAGAACCAAACCCCAAACACATTTTCCTTAGCATGAAAGAACATCAGTCACGAGGAGATCTCGAAGCAAGGGCACAAGAGTTTAAAGGAACATGCATTCATTAAGACTAATTGTAGCGCATTAGACGTAAAAGGAAATACATAAAATCATAACCCCTGAAAAAAAAACAAAGCTTTTAACAAATCATTAAATACTCCCTCTCCGAACCAGTCGGAGAAATCATCATAAAAAAAGTCACATTTTCAATCTCATATTCAAAATCCGTTTAGTTTTCAGCAGATGCCTTGATACGCTCCACGTACTTGCGGGCGTACTCCTCATCAACGGGCGGAGCAGGGTACAGCTCGTTGCCGCAGATGTGGGCTCCTCCGACGGGGTAGCCCTTGACGAGAGCGTGGGCGGTGTCGTCGGTGTGGCCGTCGAGGATGGATCGGATGCAGGCCAGGGAGCTCTTGGGGTGCTCGGCGGCGTACTCGAGGGCGCGGCTGGCCCAGTCGTTGAAGGACAGGAGCTCCTTGCCGCCGCTGGCAGCGCCCAGCAGCTTGAAGAACTCGGGGAAGGTGGGCGCCGTCTTGTTAAGGAAGTCGTAGTCCTGGCCGATGCGGTGCATGTCCTCGGTCATGACGGAGCCCATGGTGTTGCACAGGTAGTCGACGGGCAGGGTGATGCTCAGGTCGGCGTTGATGGTGGGGAAGGCGCCGAGCTCGATGCAGCCCGAGATGAAGTTGTGCATGAAGTCGCCGCGGTCGAGGCGGAAGCACCCGTTGGTGGCGGATGCGGCAACAAAGGGCAGGCGGTAGGACGAGGCCTTGGCGCCGCGGAACCGGGCGGCGGCAATCAGCCGCTCGGCCAGGTACTTGGAGGTGCCGTAGCCGTACTCGGCGTCGGTCTCGGTGAGGCCGTATCCGACGTGGATGGGCAGAGTAGAGATGGTGGACACGAAGTGAACGGCCTTGGGGCGTCCGCGCGAGGCAAGGCGCAGGACCTCGTGGGTGCTCACCAGGTTGGGACCGATGTAGTTGTCCAGGGGGCGCATCCAGTCGACGAGGGCGCCCGAGTGGAAGACGGCATCGACGCGGCCGGCCAGGTCCTCAAACACCTCCTCACTGAGGCCAAGAAGGGGCATGGCAAGGTCGCCAATGACCGAGTTGAGCAGGGTCTCGTATTTGGTGTCCCAGAGGTCGTAGTGCTGGAGCATGCCGACCATGCGCTCCTGGGCCTTGGTGACGCTGTTGGCGCGCACCAGGCAGAAAACCGAGATGCCCTTCTGGAGCAGGTAGTTGACCATGAAGGCGCCGACGAAGCCGGTAGCGCCGGTAACGAAGACGGTCTCGGGGGCCGTGGTGCAGGCGTTGGGCGTCTTGGCCACGTTGTCAAAGGTGAGGCTGGGGTCGAGCACACCCCTGCGGATGGCGGCCATGTTCAAGCACGAGGCGGTCGAGGCGGCCGTGTCGGGGGTGGCGCCGCCCGAGGACGAGGCGCTGGAGGACGAGCTGGTCAGGGTGTCCTGCAGCTGGGACAGGAGGTACTGGCTGATGGACTTGAGGTTGGGGTGGTTCAGCGCGATGTTGGCTGAGAGGGCCAGGCCGGTCAGGAGACCGAGGCGGTTGCGCATCAGAACCGCAGTGAGGGAGTCGATGCCCAGCTCTCGGAGGGGCCGGCTGACGTCGACGTCCTCGACCTGGGAGAAGCCGAGGGCCTTGGCGACAGTCTCGCGGACCATGCGCAGCACAATGTCGGGGTGCTGGTCGGGGGAAGACTGGCTCAGGACGTCGCGCAAGTCGACAGTCTCAACGACGCGCTTCTTGGTCTGGCCCACCATGAGGTGGTACATGGGGGGCACGCCGTTGCGCTCCTCGTAGTAGTTTCGGAGCTGGTCGGTATCGAAGACAGTACCGATGGTGAGAGCACGACCCTCCATGATGGACTGCTCGAAGAGCGCCAGACCCTCAGAGGGATCAAAGAATCCAAGACCGAACTGGGTGAGGTTGTTGCGAGCGGTTGACTGGAGCGTGGTGGCCATACCATCTCCGCCCCAAGCACCGTATGCGACGGCAGTACCGGCCAGGCCCTGGGAGCGTCGCAGGTGGGCGACGGCGTCGAGGAAGACGTTGGCGGCAGAGTAGGGAGCAAGACCGGGCAGACCGACGATGCCGGCAATGGAAGAGAACATCATGAAGATGTCCAGGTCCATCTTCTCGGTCGCCTTGTGGAGGTTCCAGGTACCCTTGACTTTGGGGCCGAAAGTGTTGGCAAACTTCTCGGGCGTCAGAGACGTGAGGATACCAGGGTCAACGAGACCAGCGGCGTGGACCACACCGCGCAGAGGGCGCTCCTCGTTGAAGGCCGACATGATCTGCTGCACGTTGTCCCAGTCAGCGATATCGCCGCCGACGACGATGGCCTTGGCACCGAGCTCAGCAAGCTCGGCGACGAGGGCATCAGCGCCAGGAGAGTCCATGCCGCGACGCGAGGTGAGGACAATGTCGCGCACGCCATGAACACCGGCCAGCTTGCGAGCGACGCGTCCACCAAGGTCACCGAGACCACCAGTGACGAGCACAGCACCATCGGTGCGGATCAAGGGCTTGTCGTCGGAAGCCTCGACGGGAGCCGACTCGACACGCTTCATGCGGGGCACAAAGACCTGTCCGCGGCGAAGGGCGGATTCCGGCTCGGCCTCGAGCAGCAGGGCGGGGGCGAGAGCAGTCAGATCCGTGGCATCATCGACATCGATCATGCGCAGAGGAAGCTCCGGGTGCTCGGTGCGCATGCTGCGCATGAAGCCCCACAGAGGGCCGGCTCCGAGCCGGACGGGGCCGTCGCAGACGCCGGCACCAACGGAGTGGCGGGTAATCCACACGAGGGGAAGGGAAAAGCTGGAGCTGTCAACCTGCTGCATCAGGCTAAGACCCTTGTTGATGAAGTCGCTGGTTTGAGGCAGGACGTCATCGCTCGAGTCCCAGAGGCAGATGAGGCCATCCAGCTGCTCGGCCTCGTCGAGCTGGGTAATGGGGAACAGATGCATGCCGGTGAGCGACAGGGCATCCTTGACCTCCTCGGACCAGTCGGTGTTGCCGGAGGGGCACATGACACCCCAGAGGCCGCGGGGTCGACCGCTGTTGGTGTCAACCTTGCGCCAGTCAATCTCCCACTTGTATGGGTTGATAGACTTCTCAGCGGCGCTGCCAACAATGGGGTTGGGTTCCTTCTTGGCACGGAACTGCTCGCGCTGGAAGGCGTAGGTTGGCAGGTCCACGCGCTTGCCGCCAAGGGGCTTGAAGTAGGCGGCCCAGTCAATGGAGACATGTCGGGCGTGCAGGCTGCCGAGGCTGCTCTGGATGACGGAGGAGCCGTGCATTCCAGGCTTGAGGGATGGCACCCAGGAGACGGAGCCAATCTCGGTGTTGTCGGCGAGACAAGCAGCCGCCATACCGCAAAGGACGGGTCGAGGGCCGACCTCGAGGAAGACGTTGGCGCCGCGCTCGGCAACCGTCTGGATGGCATCGGTGAAGCGAACGGCGTTGCGAGCCTGCTGGACCCAGTAGCTGGGCTTCTCGAGCTGTCCAACCTCGGCCGGCTTGCCAGTCAGGCTGCTGATGATGGCAATCTGGGGAGCGTTGAACTGCATCGTCTCGGCAATGGCCTGGAAGTCTGCAAGCATACCCTCCATGTGGTGAGAGTGGAAGGCATGGCTCGTTTCCAGAGCCTTGGTCCTGCGGCCCAGTCCAGCAATGTGGGCGGCGAGGCTCTCAACAGCCTCGACATCGCCAGAAATGACAGTTTGCACAGGCGTGTTGTACCCGGCAATCTCGACCTTGCCGTTGTGGCCTAGCTCCTTGATGGCGGCCTCGACCTCAGCGCCGCTGGCCTCGAGCGACACCATCTTGCCGGAGCTGGGAAGCGCCTGCATGAGGCGTCCGCGAGCAGCAACCAACTTGCAGGCATCAGATAAGCTCAGGATGCCTGCGACGTGGGCAGCCGCGAGCTCGCCGACGCTGTGTCCGACGAGGAACTCGGGCTTGACGCCCCAGCTCTGCCACAGTCGGCACAGGGATACCTCGAGGGCGAAGAGGGCGGGCTGAGCAAAGGACGTCTGGTTCAGACGAGCAGCGTTGTCGCTGCCAGGCTCGGCCCACATGATGTCAAGCAGGGGCGTCTCGAGATCGGCAAAGTTGGCGACGATGTCGTCCAGGGCCTCACGGAAAGCGGGATAGACATCGTAGAGGTCCTTGCCCATGCCGGGCTGCTGGCTGCCCTGGCCAGTGAAGAGCACAGTCAGGCTGGGCTCTCCGACGCTGTCAAGCTCGGGGATGTTGTAGGAGCCAGACTCGATGGCCGCCAGCTTGTCCAGCAGCTGGGCCTTGTCAGCGCTCGTCACCGCCAAGCGCTTGTGGAAGTGCGTGCGGGCGGTGGCGAGCGAGTAGGCCACATCGCTGAGGAGGTCCTGGTTGGTCTCGCTACTCAGGTGCGCGCGGAGCTTGCCTGCCTGGGCGCGGAGGGCCTTCTCGTTGCTGGCAGAGAGCAGGAAGGGAACCGCAGTGGCGGGAAGAGAAACTTGCGACTCCAAGCTGTCGATCTCTTCAACGGGCTTGGGGGCCTCCTCGATGATGACGTGGGCGTTGGTGCCGCCGATGCCAAAGGCGCTGACACCAGCTCGGCGCAGCCTGTTGTCCTGAGGCAGCCAGGTTCGGTTCTCCTGCACCAGAGCGAGGTTGCCGGCCTTCCAGTCGACGGCGGGAGTAGGCTCGCTGATGTGCATCGACTTGGGCAGCACGTTGTTCTGCAGGGACAGGACAACCTTCATCAAACCGACCAGACCGGCGGCGGCCATGGTGTGGCCGATGTTGGACTTGGCTGAGCCAAGCAGCAGAGGCTCAGACTCGGGTCGGCCCCTGCCAAAGACCTCGGCGAGAGCCATGCCCTCGATGGGATCACCCAGCTTGGTGGCTGTGCCGTGGGCCTCGACGTAGTCGATATCGTTCGGCTGGAGAGCAGCGCCGGCGAGGGCGGTGCGAATCAGCTTCTGCTGTGAAGGACCGCTGGGGGCAGTGAGGCTGACGCTGCGGCCGTCGTGGTTGACGGCGGTGCTGCGCAGGACGGCGTGAATCTTGTCTCCGTCGCGCTGAGCATCTGACAGGCGCTTCAGGAGAACAACGGCGGCTCCCTCACCCCAGCCGGTGCCCTCCGTGTCAGCCGAGAAAGCGCGGCAGCGGCCATCGGCCGAGATGCCGCGGAGCCGGCTGAACTCGATATGCAGTCCCGGGTTGGTCATCAGGGCCGCGCCGGCAGACACGGCAACGTCGCACTCGCCTTGGCGCAGAGCCGTGCAGGCAAGGTGGGTGGTGACGAGGGAGGCAGAGCAGGCGGTGTCGACGGTCATGGAAGGACCCTCGAGGCCAAGGATGTAGGAAATGCGGCCCGAGAGCGTGCTGCCCGAGGAGCCGGTGACGGTGTATCCATCCAGCTCCGTCAGGTTTCGGGGCGCGGTGGGGTCGAGGCCGGCATGGGCGGGAATGGCGCTGGTGCCGATGTACACGCCGGTCTGGCTGCTGCGGAGCTGGTCCATGGTGTAGCCGGCTCGCTCGAAGCCCTCCCAGCACGTCTCAAGCAGCATGTACTGGGTGGGATCGAGGGAGAGGGCCTCGCGGGGCGCGATGCCGAAGAAGGAGGCGTCGTACTCGTCAATGGTGGGGATGAAGCCGGCCTGGCGGCAGTACGTCTTGCCGGGGGCGCCGGGGTCGGAGCTGTACAGGGCATCGGCGTTCCAGCGGTCCTTGGGCACGTCGGTGATGGCGTCAGTGCCCGTCTCGAGCAGCTTCCAGAAGTCCTCGGGCGTCACGGCGCCGCCGGGCAGCCGGCAGGCCATGGAGATGACAGCAATGTCTTCGTTGGTGGCGGCCCGCTGGTTGGCGGCGATGATGTTGGTGGCAGGGCCATCGCTGCTGCTGCTGCTGGCCAGGTAAGCAGCCAGCGCCTTGATGGTGTAGTGCTCGAAGATCTTGGCCGGCGACACACGCAGGCCCTGCTTGTCCAGCGCCTTCTTGAGGCGCACCACGCGCAGCGAGTCCCCGCCGACCTGGAAGAAGTTGTCCTTGGTGGTGAAGCGGTTGTGGCCGAGCACGTCGGTCCAGAGACCCACGAGGCGCTGCTCCAGCTCGCTTGCGGGCTGGGCAACGGCAGCAGGCGAGGAGGCTTGATTCACCGTTGAAGGGTGCGGCAGGGCCTTGCGGTCGATTTTGCCGTTTAGCGTCATCGGGATGGCGTCCATTTCCACAAACAGGGCCGGCACCATGTAGGGCGGCATGCGCTCGGCCAGCCACGGCCGAAGGATGCTCTCCAGCACAACACCCGCCGCCTCCTTGGCCACAGGCACCTTGGGGTCGCGCACGCAGTAGGCCACGAGGCGATCGTCGTGCTTGGCAACGGCCGCCGCGCTGACGTACCAGTGGTCCGTCATGGCGGCCTCGATGTCGCCGGGCTCGACGCGGAAGCCGCGAATCTTCATCTGCCCGTCGATGCGGCCGAGCACCAGCAGCTTGCCGGGCGCGACGAAGCGGGCGAGGTCGCCGGTGCGGAACATGCGGCCGGGTCCGAAGGGGTCATCCAGGAACCGGGCCGCCGTGAGCTCCGGGTTGTTGCGGTATCCGCGGGCCACGCTGGCTCCGCCGATGCACAGCTCACCCTCGGCGCCGAACGGCACCGGGAGCAGGTTCTCGTCAAGCACGTACATGCGGTCGTTGTCCATGGCTCGGCCGACGACAATGTCCTCTCCTAGGCACACCTTCCAGTACGTCGCGTAGTTTGTCTCGGTAGGTCCGTACATGTTCCACAGCGCATCGCCGTGCTCGAGCAGGCGCTCGTTGAGCCTCTGGTTGAGCGGCTCGCCAGCGCTCAGCATCATGCGCAGGCGCGGCTGGCCCTTCCAGCCGCTCTCCAGCAGCATCTGCCATGCGCTGGGAGTGCCCTGCAGCGTGTTGATTGAGTAGCGCTCCAGCAGCTCGACGATCACGCTGGGGTCCTTGACCTGCTGCGCCTGGGCGATGACGACGGTGGCGCCGCAGAGCAAGGGCGCGAACAGCTCCATGTAAGACATGTCGAAGGTTATCGTCGTGACAGCCAGCATGCGATCTGTTTCTAGGAAGCAGGGTCCCTTTTTCACCGATAGTAGCACGTCGCACAGGGCGCCGTGGCTAAGTTCTACGCCCTTGGGCTTGCCCGTGGACCCGGATGTGTAGAGGACAAAGGCGAGCTCCTCGTGGGAGACTTCTATTTGGGGATTTCTGCTCTCGGCAGACGAGTCCGACGCGTCGCCGGTCTCGTTTATTAATGCCTCGTCAACGTTGAGGCTCATGTCTTTCCAGGGGGACATGACCTCTGCTGTGATGTCGTGGATGACGACGAGGGAGGGTGTAGCATCGTCAATGTTTTGCTTGATGCGCGAGGTAGGGAAGGATGGATCGATGGGCACAAACGCAGCTCCCGTCTTCAGAACTGCCAGCAGAACTGCGACGAGGTTGATGGAGCGGTCAATGGACACGGCAACGAGGTCGCCTCGCTGGACGCCTCGCTTCATCAACATGTGAGCAATGCGATTTGAGCGCGCATTGAGCTCAGCGTACGTGATCTCTGTATCAAGGCATACAAGCGCAACCTTCTCGGAGAAGCTCTCTGCGGCTTCCTCGATCAACTTGTGCACGCAGTGTCCCATGGAGGCAAGGTCCACGGTGTCGTTGACCGCGTCGGACAAGGCCTTGCACTGCTCTTCCGAGAAGTCCTGCATTGTGTTGGGCAGAGAATATATTATTGGAATATAAAAAAAAACAAAGACTTTTAGTTTTAAACAGGTCCTTTTAAGAAAAGACAACTGTGGTTGATGAGATACTCTTCGAACCTGGGCATCGGCACACCTTATACCCATCATCGGGGGGCATCTTCAAAATCTTGCCGCCTATAGTAAAAGCGCCTAATCGGACAACAACAAGAGCCACAGGCAGAGAGAGAAGAAGAAAAAAAATCCCTGCAGGTCTCAGATCCCAAAAAAGAGCCTAATGTACGGCGGTCCACGACCCTGCCCGCAGGTTGTTGTCAACTGGGCCAATGGCCGACATGGAGACTTGGGGCCCTTGGTTAGCTCCTCTTCTTGGGTTCACTTCTCGAGGTTGACTCCGCGATGATGTTATCCTCGCCCCATCTGACAAGGGGAGGTGTGGGGACGGAATCGGACCCTCTGTGGCTGGCAGCTTTGCTCTCTCAACTTCAGCTCACCCTACAGAGTGGTCAAACAGTTTAGGACCGAATGGGGAGTGTATATTTGATTGTTTCGAGTTGTCAAGTCTCAGTTTCTCTCAGCAACTCGTTATCTAAGCGGTGTGCAGAGACTCCCTTGTATTTCCTATCTTGCTAGCTTCTCAGCATTGTTTGAGTCAGTGTAACACTTGTCTGTTCATAACTCTCTCCCTTTCTCTGTCTCTCTCTCTCTCTTTCTCTCTCTCTCTCTCCGGTTAGAGAACTCATTGGGGCCGGAGTTGCACGATATTCAATCGACAGGGACAGGGATGGGAATGTCGGCAATTTTTTTGACGTCCTCGTGCATGACTGGCGCTGTCGAGGCACACGGCACGGAAGGCAGGTTCGGTAGCTCGTTCACGCAATATCCACTCACTTAGCGCCAGAGCAGTCAACTCAGGCCATGAAGTTGGAGACGGGCTAGATGATGCAAACAGGTGTAAAGGCTGAGCGAGGAGAAGAGGGAAAATTAAGCCGGAAGGCCGTGCATGCATCCGTGCCGATGCGCTTCGTTCCCGTCTTTGCTGAGGCAGTCGAGCGCATATGTGATGTGGTGGTGAGGCCTCAGCAACGGGCAACCAACTTGGTCAATCAGGGCTGGCTTCTCGCATACAGCCTTAAGCTGCATCAACTTTTCGATCCCGATCCTCACAAAGCTCCGATCTGCTAAGTTCGCAGACCTTGCTTAAAGGGGTTGGCGCTAAACTCGACTGAGGCAGCGCTTCTTGCACCGGCCGGGCCAGCAGTGCTATGCACCTTGACAGGTCCCCATCATCTCACCGCCCCTGCCTAGATGGCCGGGCTCGCCATTGTGCAGTGCCGTAGTGCAAGCGCTATTTTCACACAAGCGCGCCGATGAACATGCTGCATCCAGCGATTCGAACTGCCGGCCCTCCCGCCCAGGCTTAGTTAGGTGCACAGCTGGCATAAGCAGGAGTCCGCTGCCGGGGAATGGGAACTAGGTACTGGGAAATGGGAAATGGGACCCGGAATGGGGAGATCGGGGCCCCCACCGATCATGGTCTGGGCCTTCGGTGACGGTGTTGATATGATCGCCGTTGTTGGAGCATGTCACTGGGGGTTGGGTGTGCAAGTGCAGACAGAAAGGAAAGTATCGTTGAACGAGCGACGCCTCAATTGAGCGCGGGCGGCACTACGCAACGGCGCCGGAAGCACTCTTTTTCGCCGTGCAGCGTTTCAGGGCAGCCTCCGGCTACTGCCAATTGGACTCGGAAGCCATGCAGGGCCTTCGTGTCCCCGGCTGCCGATCCCGCAGACAAGTGGCGCGCCGCTTGTGTGCCGTGTTGCTGGTGTGGCTTTCGGCCGGCGTGCCGCGTTGCTTCTGTGCCGTGTCGCTTCTGTGCCGTGTCTCTGATGTGTCGTATCGTATCCTGCGCGTGCGCGAGATCACCACATGTGGCTGGACGGTGAATCCGTCTGGCCGTGAGTCCATGAGCCCATGAGCCCATAAGCTCATCAGCTGTGACCAACCAATCCTCGCCCTCTCACACGCCCATCATGGAACACGCCTATCATGGAACACGTCCTATAAGTGCACAGCATATGCGGCTCCGCCTCGCCGGCCCGCTCACTCCATCCCGTGTCTTGGATTGTGCCATCGTCCAACCAGCGCACGCGCTACTGTCCACCAAGCAGTGATGCAAATTTTTTTGGTCTTGGTTCCTGATTCGAGCCCCAAGGCCCACAGCCGTGGATTTTACTCGTGCAAGTTGTCGCCGCCCATGTGTTACGGGAACAAGAGGGGGGGAAAATAGACAAGAGGCGCACTATATCAAGACCCGCGCCATTTTACCACTATCGCAGACCATCCGTTTCCTCCTTGCAAGCACCCCTGCCCTTCTCATCCCTTAAGCTTTGTCCCAAGCTATCCAAGCACTACTATCCTATCCAACCAACCCGCACTCTGAACCACAATGCGTGTCGCAATTGCAGGCTCTGGCGACCTGGCTCGCTACCTGAGCGAGGAGCTTCCCAAGGCCGGCCACCAGCTCACCATTCTTACTCGAAGCCAGAAGCCCCAGTTCGAGCTGCCGGGTGTCACTCAGTACATTACCGATTACACGCCAGAGTCCCTGGCCGGCGGGCTGGCGGAGCCTGAGGTCCTGATCTCGACCATTGCAAGCTTTGACCAGACGTACGTCGACGTGCATCGCATCCTGATCAAGGCCTGCCAGCAGAGCCCCAAGTGCAAGCGCTTCGTCAGCTCCGAGTACGTCGGCGACATTGAGACGTACCCGGACCAGCCGGGCTACTACTGGCAGTCGCGCGAACCTATCCGCCAGGCCCTGCGGGAGCAGCAGGACCTCGAATGGACCCTCGTGTCGATTGGCTGGCTGGCCGACTATTTCGTGCCGCTCAAGAACCGCTACATCAAGGACTTTGGTGAGCCCCATCCGCTGAACCACGCCGCTGGCAAGATCACCATCCCGGGCACCGGCAACGAGCCCACGGACTTTACCTGGGCCCGCGACGTGGCCAAGGCGCTCGGCAGCCTGGTCAGCGCGCCCGCATGGGAGCCGTACACTTACATCTCCGGGCAGCGCACCACCTGGAACGAGGTGGCCGGCATCCTCAAGGGGACTACCATCCCGGATCTCAAGGAGGAGCGCATCTCCCTCTACAGGATCTGCGAGGCCTACAGGGCAGCCAAGACGGAGGATGACGAGATCACGGCACTCACTCAGATGTGGTCGGCCGGGGGCGCGAGCGCCGTACCCGTGGACAAGGTTCAAGCCCACAAGCAAAAGTATTTTAGCCAGGTTCCGTTCCGGACTCTGCAGGATGGCTTGGTCGAGTTCAAGAACAATGCCGACGTGATTGTGTAATTTCAATAATCAATCGCATCGGCCACGCTGAGCGGAGTAGGTAGTGTGGCTGTCTAAAACAATCCACCCAATAGTAATAAAAGAAATATGCAACCAGTCTCTGCACCGATGCCCCCATTCGCCCAACTGTAGTTGTTCTTCCCCCACACTGCCTCTGAGACTTTGACAAGCCACCTTCTTTCTCCGTTGACAGTATCCTCCCGCCTCCATTTCTGACGTGTGTAACACCGAGCGGAACATGGCCGAATGAACTAGTTAAACCACCAGGATATTTGCTCGCAACAGAGTTCCGGCCGGCCTAACCGATGTCCGTTGAAATGGGCTATGAAGAAAGAAAGAAAAGAGAAGAAAAAAGAAAGAAAAAAAGCCACTGATGATAGGCTCGATGCGCCTCGGAACCCAGCCGTGCACGACATGCAGGGGCGCCGATCTCTCGTGCCGTCTCCGTCTCGGGAGGACAGCTCGGGAGATATCGCTTCGCTTGCGAGAAAGCTTGCAGCAAGGAGAAAAAAAATTGGATGGATGACGGAAGAATGGTACAACATGGCAATAAATTCGCAAAACGAGGTCGCACATGCGCCGGCGTGGCAAGTGAGACAGTCCGCAGGTGGCATTTCACTACCAGGGGATCGTAGTGTATCAGATCATTTGTGCTCAGACGCCTCAGACAGGGCATTCTTCTTGGCGGAGCGCCCAGAACGTCTGGCGTTGACCCCCCCCC